>APFE030198171.1:0-30162 GCA_000404065.3 Pinus taeda | reverse complement strand
TGAAACATGGCTTGAAACACCATGTGCTAATGATGTTTTCATAGAAGTTGCAACAATTAATGTTGAAGGCAACATGGATGTTGTAGAAAATAAAAATGTTAATGAAATTTCCATGCAATAGTGTCCTTGAGAGACAATATTTTTATGATTTATTTTGGAACAAATTGATGAAGAGCAAGCTATGGAAGGTGACATGTGGTAGTCGTTTACATACAAGCCAATTTTTGAAGAAATAGAGGACATGCATGGACAACTTGGAAGAATCGAACAGTTGCACCAGCCAATAAAGACACTGAAATCTGAAGCTTACAACAAAAAGACAAAGCTAAAGCAATGAAGAAAAGAAAAGGAAATCCAACTGATGTCAAAAAAAATTAAATTGTAAGCATAGCTTAGACTCGGACCAGAAAATATCTTAGTTTAAATTTTTGTTTTTTGTAATTAAAGGGGAGTGTTGCATAAAATAATTTCAACCACCCATTTAAATAAGAGACAAATTTTTGTTGGAAATCTTCAAAAATTTTATATCGGAACGATCTCAAAACATACAGGTAATGACTCATTTTCTTCGGTCAAGGATAGTGTGCATTTGCATGGAGTGCACAAAACAATTACAAGTGATAAGCATATTTATTTTCAAAGTGATTGATACATTTTTTCCCATTTGCAAATCTATGGTACAACAAACATGGTAAATAAAGTTCTGAAAACATGTTGCAAATAAATTCTGGAGAGCATATAGACAAAATGAAATTTAACTGGTGTCAACAAAGTACAAGAAAACCACCCCTCCTTATCGTCCAGAGTTTTGAACTTAGTGGAATTACCAATATGAATAGGTCAACAAAGGTGTCAAATAGTTCAAGCACAATAAATAGGTAGCCTTTCATAAAAATAAAAAGGTATTCCCATTAAAGTAAGTGATGGTACATCTAAGAGGAGTGATTTCCTAAAGGTCTCTGCAACAAAGTAAAGTCAAAAACAAAAGAGATAAGTTAAAAATTAAAAGCAAAAGAAAATCGAACCATATAAAATTCTAATGACAAGGCAATCATCGATATACATCACTTAAAATTTCAATGTTTCAAACATTTATATATCTAACACAAGGTCAAATGATGAACCAAGGCAACGTTGAATGACCAATTACACGTCCATCAATTTATAAACTCTATTTAGTCAAGTGGAAAGGTTTACCAGATTCATGCCACACTGACAAATAGAAAAAGAAATGATGAAACACAATGAGAGCAGTTTAACATAAATTGATAAACCAAAAAATGAAGATATGAAAATTGAAAAACCTAAAAAGCTAAATTTGTGAATGCTTGCTTTATGAGTAGAAGAACGTAGAGCCTCAGGGGTTAGTTCAAGATGAACCAGACATGAGATATTTTCCCAAATTTGAGAGGTTACAAGTTCAACTTTCTTGATCCTCTTTATATTACGCTCCAGAATCACTCCAGAATTAGGATCAATGTTTACCTACTTTACCATTCACAGATCATAGGAAAGTCCTTATAACTTAGAAGGTTTTCCGCAAAGTATTTTCTTTTGAAAAAAAAGGATAAAAAGATGTAAAACTTCAAAAAAACACGCTAAACTTACACGACAGGTTAGGCAAATACACTGGATCCTTTATGATATATGGTGTGAATGAGAGGAAAAGATTCAAAGATCTAATTAAAAACAGAGCATTTAAGAATTATGATTTTAATCTTCAGGGGAAAACATAAAAAATATTCTTAAGCTAGAGACAGAGTGTAAATTCAAACAAATTGTGTTCTTTATCTTCTTAGAACAATTCAGATTTTAGAATCATATATGAGAATAAAAGGAAAACAAATTGACAAGGAAAGATGCACTTCACCAATAAAAATGACACAAGAATCATGTAATGATTGCACTGTATTACTAAAAATCTCATCAATGGTTGCTCTGTGAGCTGCTTTACAATACAAGTATTTTTATTCAAACAAGTCCCAACACATATTACTTCAATTGATGAAGTATTGATACAAATTCTCCACAAAATATCTTGATAAAAAAATATCAATATTTATTACAAATATCTAAAAATTGTGTTACAAAAATATGACTAAAATATAGGACATTCGAAACTAATGAATCTCCTTGGCACTATCTTTGAGGATTGTTGGTGATAGGGAAAAACAATTCAAATTTGATAGGAAGTCTTATCTGATGCGGTGGCATCCAAGTCACTAACTACCCATGAACTTTTTCCGCGTGGAATACTGAAAAATAGGGTCTAGTGATCCCTTTGAATATCTCAGACCATGAGAGCGATACAAAAACTGACAGAGGTTTTTGTAGATGAGCATGTTATCAACAAAAAAATCTTTCTGTTTTTGAAAATTAATTTCCATCTGTTTGGAAATCACATTTGAAAACAGTGACTTAAAACGTGAAATTTATGGAAAATATACTTTCAAAGATTCATACAAATATCCTAAACCATTATAGCTCTTAGAAACTTGAGACATGATTTTGTAAATGGGTACATTCTGGAAAAAACCTCTTTAATTTTGAGAAATGTGTTCTATTTTGTTTGGAAACCATGCTCAAAATAACTGTGTTCTATGGGAAAAAAACTTAGTTTTAATTGATTATTTTTTCAACTCGATGCTCACTTTAATTTTCCAACACTCACTATTCATCTCGCGCGAGTGGGATGGAATGGATATATGACATGGAGGTACATGGTTGGTGGAAAGGAAGTGGGGTCCGTCGGTGTGAGGTGGCAGATGATGAGTGGAAGTGTTACACAGTAATTTGTCACTGTTTGTCACTGTCCCTGTTACCCCTCTCCTGCATCTTGGAGGACTCATTCTGGGACTTGTGAGAAGTGACAAGACTTGAAACCACTCGCATCATTCACCTCTGAACATGAGCTACATATGCCCTGAAGACATCTCCTGCTCTTTGCCCTTAAAAACAGCCCTTTTTACATTAGCGCTGGTACACTGTGTTATGGCCGCGCCAATGGGGAAAATCCTATTGAAAGGGCGCGCCATTAGCGCTCTTTCCCAGAGTCGCAATCGCACCAACCTTTTTGGGCAAAGTTTTGAACTAATCAAACCTCCGAAAGTTCTATCCAACTCATTCACCAACTGCATCCAAGTTAAGTGAGGATGGTTTGGCTTCGAATCTCCTTGAATGGGAAGTAGTTTGCCACCATTCTATAGAAGTTTCCAAGTGATGAAGCCAAATCCATTATTGTTGATATTGACCTTATCTCTTCCTTTTCCTCTATAAAAGCTTGTCTCCATGGCTTGAGCAAGCTAGTCCGGATTCTAGTGGCAATACTTGTGCTGGCAGGAAGATATCAAGAGATTAGAGTTGCAAGAGCCTTCTTTGTGTCCATAAGGCTTAACTTAAGCAAGGATATCTTGTCACCAAAGAGAGAGAGGCTTGTCCCTCATCCCTTCAAGCTTTGCAAGACTTGTGTAGCTGAGCACCCAGCCAAAGGAGGACTTGACGTCAGGACACTGGTTGTGTTCTCTTTTGTTGATTATTAATAATAGATGACTATCATTATGGTTCCATTCTCATTGTACTTGTAATGGTTGATGTTGAATTGTATCCTTCCTGACTGATGTATAATTGCATATATTAGATTTCACGCTGGTGTTTGTGTTGTTCTCTTTGTGTGCAGGTGTCCATTCACGGAGATAGTGGAGGACTGTGACCGGCCAAGACAAAGGAGCGTGGGCAACGTCTCTTCTACGAACAAAAGCGTTGGAACTCAAGTAGGTCTTCATCACCTACCTTTTATTTGCAATTAGGAACTTGCGTGATACCATTGTTTGATTGTTGCTAGACCCGTTCTGGGCTAGTAGGGATCGCCTTTATCTGTAGAGGGGATTTACCTCTCCAACACAACCTAATATGCAATTTCAAAGGGACTCAAAGGTATTGCGTCACCAAATGAATCCACCTCGGAATCGGAAGGTGTGATCCAAGAATCATCAAAAGCAATAGTGTATCATATGAATAGTTGCAATAGAAGGCGATACATTAGGAGGAGGGAAGGAAAAAGTTCCTAGTAAACCAAAATCTTTAATCAAACCTACCCCAACATCCTTGTAAGGGATAGTTGTTTTACCGACATGTTGAATACTATCTGAAGAGGCTGGGTCGGATGAAAAATAGGTCAGCTGGTCTATCGTAACGATCTTCCTGTTATGAGGAAACTTGATAAGCTGAAAGACCAATGAAACAATAGCAGTCATAGCATAAGACTAACTGCGACGCAAGATAAGGTTGTAATCTAGAGGGGCATCAACCACTTCGACATCTAGATTTACATTTTTTCCTTCAACCCCTATAGGTAAATCCTGCAAAATGCCAGAAGGATGAAACCCTCGGCCATCAAAAGCCTTTAGAATCGTCGAATACTGACTGAGTGTAGGAGAACCAAGCGATCTCCAACATTGGATCGACATAGTACACGTAAAAGCTCCCTCATCGATCACAGTCCGAAAGCAAGGTCTGTTTTTGACTAACACAAGAATCTGGAAAGCCATTTGATGAGGTAGGTGGGGTGTACTATTCTCTAAATCGAAGATTATTAGGTAAAAATCCTAAATATCAACAACTCCTATAGCAGACAATAGTAATTTACACTGTGCTGGGGATGATTGCAGCACCTATAAAGCCGACATTACTGAAGGGGAAATAGCTAAGTCTTCAACAATGTTATAATTTTGAGCAGCTCTCGCATGTGGATAGAAAGGTAATTTCTGAAGTATACCTTTAACAGGCGATTTGATTACTAATTCAGGGTTAGGTTTCTCGATCTTTAGCGGATCAGAACTAGGAGGAGTTATAGTTGATGGATTTGAATTAGAAGATTCTGCTTCTTTACCACCAACAGGATTTTTACTACCATAATCTTGCAATTGTGTCGCAATCCTAACATGAGACATCATCATAATGGGTTCTTCTTAGGCATTTGAGGAAGAACCAATAATCTTACTATCTTGATTAGGAAAAGGATCCTTCAAGACAACAGGTGTTTGAGAACCTTTGACGATTTTCGAAACCTCTGCTCGATGTAGGCAGTCTCTTGTAAAACGTTCCTCATCACAAATGAGACAAGGATAGCGAGGTTTATGTTTCTCGTCAGTACATTCATTTTTATTTGTTTTCTCTTTTGAATTTTGTTTATTTTTCTTTTTCCCCTTCTTTTTACCACCATATTTCGATTTGGCCGTATATGATTTTACGAAGTGGATATCGGTAATAATTTCAGTGGAAGAGTCTCCTGTCGGGGAATCTGGTAAAGTTACAATAGGAGAAGAATTATTTGAAGATTTCTTCTTTCTTTTGGTACTAACTGAACCAATCATACCATCAGCAGCATGAGACCCTAAATGAGCTGCAGTAATTTGATTGTGTTTAGGAAGGTTGGGGATTTTTTCATGTAAAGTACCTGACTGTGTATATACGAGGTCAAGGTACTGAGCCTGAGCAATTACTTTCTCTTCAATAAAAACTCCTAGCTTAGCTACACCTTCAGTGATTTTACGTAATAATGATTTTACAAACCATTCCACTAAAATTTGATCCGGAATAAAAACTTTCACTAAACGCCTTCTATGTCGCCATTCATGAATATGATCAGAAATAGATGTGGACGTGGATTGTTTTAATGAAGTTAATAATTCCATGCCATTGTCATATCTGACAGGCAACTGAAACTGAGTTAAGAAAGAAGTGGCCAACTAACTAAAATTATAAAAAGAGCCTTGTGGTAACTCAATGTACCATTTGGCAGCAAGACCAATCAGAGTGTGTTGAAAAAGACGTAAGCGAATTGAATCGTCAATAATGGAATTAGATGCACACCAGAGGTGATAAGTCATCACATGATTTGACGGATCCTCTCCTGAATTACCTTCAAACTTCGGGATATCACTGGGCAACTTATTAGGCGTTGGCAGCCAATACGGAAGATAGTATATCGAATCATTCATAAGGCGCAACAAATCAGGTAAATCCAAAGTTGCAATAAATGGCAATTGATAGTTAGGGTCGCGAAAACCTTGGGTAACAAGACCAACCCCAGGAGGTGGATATCTAGGATAAGCTGGAATTGGATTTGCATTAGGAATATTATAACCTCCTGGGAAACCAGGATTAACCGGACCAAACTAGGGTTGCTGAGGTTGTTGATAAGTATAGCCAGCGTACGGTTGATACTGATACAATGGGTTTTGTATAGTAGGACCAAATTGGTATTGTCCCCAGTATGGTTGATAAGTAAATTGTGGTTGACTTGTGACAACCATACTTGGACCAGCTTGTCCTGTAGGCATATGGACTGAAGTCTGAACTGTAGGTCCTGACTGTGGTAAAGAGGCTTGAGGAGTTTTCACTAACACAGGAACAATAGAAACCAAAGCTACCGATACTCCAGAAATAGGTGTGGATTGAACAAAGGTTGTAGTAGTTGCAGTAGTAGTTTGAGGCGGAGTCCGAGGTGAACTAGGCCCAGACTGCTAAACTGAACCAGGTGCAAAAGTTTGAACAGTAGGCTGGACAGGTTGCTGGGTTGGACGAGTAACCAAAGGTTGTCCAAGTTGACTTCATAACTGCACATTAGGTTGCATAGTCTATTGAATTTGAGATGGATCCCACATCATATTCATTCCAGGGTATGGACCCATAAAAGGTTGAGCATATGGACGACCATAACCGAGTTGAGTGTAGGGCTGATAATTAAGCGCTACATTTCCATCTCCTTGTACAAATGGTTGACTAGAAGGTGGTTGGAAACCTTGAGTTGGGTACTGACCTTGAGGTTGATAACCTTGAGGCACGTACTGAAACTGGGGTTGACCTTGAGGTATATATTGATACTGGGGTTGACCTTGAGTTATTTACTGAGTCTGGGGTTGACCTTGAGGTATGTACTGTCCAGACGATATGTACTATCCTTGAGGTTGCCCCCCAGGTGGTAACTGACTACCTTGAGGTTGCCCCCCAGGTGGTAATTGACTACCTTGAGGTTTCCCTCTAAGCAGTAACTGACTACCTTGAGGTTGCCCCCCAGGCGGTAACTAACTACCTTGAGGTTCTGGATTTGGAATAGTACCAAACATCATAAGAATTTCTTCTACGCTCAACGGTTGAGTTCCATTATTACCAGTTGATATCTCATGTTCAATTGGTTGAGGAGATGCTCCGAAAAAAGTACCAGTGAGTGACCGGTACCCCGAAGGAACAGAAGGACCACCATATAAAAATGTTTCTAGTGTTTGGGAAAACATAGATGACTATCTCGACATATTCAATGGAGGATAATAGCCTCTGGGAGTTGAATGAAAAGGAATTCGAGGTGGTGAAAAAATAAGGCCTGGATTTTCTAAAAAATTTGTCAATGATACGTACCAAGCGTCACTCCTAAAAGGACTGTATAAAATTGATTCACGCTCTTTAAGTTCTAAAGTTGGTTGATTTTCAGGAATAATTATGTCTTCGTCTAGACTAACAAGTTCTTCAATAGAAATGAGTCCAGAAGGAAGATTTTGGGTAATGATATTTCCTACCCTGGGTGAACCAGGACCTCTAGAAGTTGGAGAAGCAAATCCTGAAGATGGAGGAGGAGTAGGTTCAGTTTCAGGCTCATAAATTTCATGTTCTTCAGCGAATTCACTAGTAGGAGAAAAACTACCAGTAACTTCAGAAAGTGAAATTGGCTCAGAAATATACTCTGTTGTATGTACTTGATAATCAGGATGAACAATTAAGGATGATTCTCTGGCTTTTGGTGACCCAACTCTACTGTCACTAGGAGATACAACAGCTCATAGCCCTTCAAACTGGCTTGGTGTATACTTAGGAGGTTGCCCCCAAAGCCTAGAGATTGTCTCGGTAATTCAACCACGATTAAATATTTAATTACCCACACACAAACAAAGAAAAATTTCAATAAAACCACCTAAAGTCTCTAAAGAAACAAACAATTGAATCACACGCCTAATAATCTAAGAGTTCAAACCACACAAAAACAGTAACTCCCTGTACTAAAAAACACTAGTTGGTGATGAAACCCAACGTCATAGAATTTAATACAGAAAGAGTGGTTGGAACAGTTACCCCGACAACCTGCTTAATGAAACACACTGGCACAAGTTTCTTCACAAAACCATCTCGAGTGAAGAAAACCCCCCTGAGAGCCCAAGTGAGTCTAGTCAATGTCTGCTCCAGGTACAGTGAGACTCGTCCTTCACCGTCACCTTAGGAAATAATCTTAAGTTTATGGATACTAAGGTTACCAACAACAACAAATACCACTGGGGGAATAGTCTACAATCCAATCTACGTGCAAGGGTAGAGTAACAAAGCTCAATCCCCTTGAAGGCTCCTTGACATGATCAATCCGAGGTTTACCAACAAGTGACCCCAGGCTCCTCGACAATGGTTAATTCGTAGTTTACCATTTATAATATGCACAAATCTTATATCTTTCCCAATGCGATAGACTTGAATGTCTCAAAGGTTCAAACATGATCTCGTGATTGACTCCTTTAAGAGAAGCTTCCCAGATTATATCAGTTACAATTAGATTTATTTCCTACCGCAATATATAGCTACTTGCTTGTTTTAACTATCTTGGAGAGTTAATTACTCCTTGCTCCAAGATACTAGCCTAAGCTATATTGGTGATAAGAACCCTAGAAACAAAAAAGATTGCTAGATCAATTCTAATTAAGTGTTACTTTTATAGGTTCTTCCTTAAGTCAATAGGTATGGAAATGAAACTTTGATGGTGTGAAGACTCGACTCCAAAAACACTAAAATAAATGCACCTAAAATGATAAACAATTCGTTTTTCTTTCAATGAATTTCTAGCTAAAAGAAAGAGTTCGAGAATGCAATTCTTTGAGAAACAAATATTTCTTTCAACATGTAAATGAAAAGAAAATCTTTTTGTCTTTTCAATAAGAACTCAAAACAAGACTACTAATTATGCTCACAATAAATCCCTTTCCTTTTTTCAACACTCAAAACTATAAAAACAATTTCTTTTAAAAGAGATTCGACAATTTCTAGAAAACACTCAAAACTATAAAAACTAATCTTGAGATCTAAGAACTTCTAGAATCCTAATTGAAATCGAAGCTTCAATTCTTTTTGAGGATGTTTTACTTATTTATTCAGTAAACTAAGGATTAATTCGTTCAGAATAACAAATGAATCAAAAAACATCCAAATATGTTTTCTTTTATAAAAATGAAATTCAAAACTTATAACCAAGTTCGTTCGAAGATTTGCAAAGAGAAAATGAAATCTATTTCTCACCAAGGGCAGATTTCACAAACCAGTCTGACTCATCAAGAATACAAAAGACACTATGGTAATCTAAGGCTTCTTAGGCTTCTGATCTTTGAGTCACTACAGAGACCAAGTGAAAACCACTCCAACCATGCAAAACTTCTAGAAAATCATCTAGAACAAAAACACTAATGGAACTTACTCGTAAGAGATTTTTCACAAAACACATGCAGATCTGGGTAGACACTAAAAGCCATAAATGAAACCTAAACTTAACTGGAAGAAAAAATTTTAGGTTTTTCAAAAAATTTCACAGGGCCTGTAGACTTCCAGAAGAACTAGATGTGGTACCGCTCTGTGTACTAAAGGAAAAGTCTGGAGATGCCCGCATTGTCTGTGAGGAGAAAGTGCGGTCTTCCTGTAAACTTCGAAAAAACAAAAAACAATCTAGATCCTAAAAACTACCCAATCCCACACACATCAAGCAAAGACCAGAAACGAAAACAAGTTTCTCAAGTCAAATACCTTTGAAAACCAAAAACCACATTTAGTTCCCCAGCGGAGTCACCAATTTGTTGGCGAGATAAATCAATCTTGCGGACAAGGTCGATCTCCCTAGTATCAAAAGATATCTAGCAACAAGCAGGACAAGCAAATCTATCTTTCTAAAAACATATACGATTCATAAAGAAAAACTATAGAGGTGTTTAGACCCTACCTTAAGTCCAACGCTAGTTTGTAGCAATCATCCTTTAATCGTCCAAAAGAGTTTCCTTTTGAGAACTTGCAATCACAAACAAGAACACATCAAATAACACCTGCATAGCTAATATCATAAATCATGTTCATTATGGTGATCAAGGAATCCATAAAATAAACCATAAAGCACAGCTTATTGAGAAAAACAAACTTGTTTGTATTAAATTTGAAGTAGAAGAACCTTACAACCTTTTCAACCTTGATGTCGAACAAGCTCCTCCCAGGGTTCGAAACAGGGGTCTCCTTTACTTTGAAAAGCCTCACACTCTTCGAAATGAGATCAAAGAGGTATGAAATCTCTCCTCACAAAAGCTCAATTAGGAAGACTAAGTTCCAGTAGCATTTCACCTCAAAAATATTCATCTTTTCAACCTCCCAAGTAACCAGCCCAATGCTTCATTTTATAGTGCAGACGAAGGAGGTTATAGGTCCACCTATGAAGGGATAGAGTCCTCCTTAAAAGGGATAAGCTCCTCTCATCAAGCGGTTAGCTCCTTAAGGTATGGGATGCATGAACCTTAAAGAAGCAAACTTGCCACCTCAAGATTCCTTCCAGAAGCTTCTAGAAATGATGCAAAGTGAGTTTTTAAGAATATACTTGCGCCTTTTTTACTTTTACAGGGGTCTGCACCCATAACATAGAGACAGAGCGATCAGGTGCACCTGGGACATGACCTTTAGGTGCGGGACCGTAGGTAATGCTAAGAGAAAGTGTGGAACTAGAGTTTTATAGAACTTTGAGGGCTTTCTCTTATTTTCTAGGGTTGATATGAGGAACTGAGGCTTAAGACTTGCAAAGGAGGAAAGTATGAGTGGTAATGGACTCACACAGATTGCAGAATGTCAAGGTGACAATTTTTTGTGCAACACTTCTACATTGTGGTATATGTAGTTGATATTTATCAAGTTTTAGTGGTGGCCAATATTAACATCCAGCATGGAGATGGTAGTATACATGATTAAGAGGAAGTCGCACTTTACCACATTGGATGGTGGGGGGGTCCAAAGGGCCCCACTACGTGTCACCCCTACAAAGTATCAAACACCCCCCCCCCCATCCCTTTCCTTTCACTCATTGCACCCATTCCCCCCACCCCTCCAAAAAGTCATTCGATGTTGACCACCATCTCCCACGGTAACGATCACTCACCACCTCAACTAACCTTCCTTCCACTCATCATGTGCCACCTCACACCGACATACCCCACTTCCTTTCCACCAACCATGTGCCTCCATGTCATATATCCATTCCATCCCACCCCCATGAGATGAATAGTGAGTGTTGGCAAACTAAAGTGAGCACCGAGTTGAAAAAATAATCAGTTAAAACTAAGTTTTTTCCCCATAGAACACAGTTATTTTGAGCATGGTTTCCAAACGAAAAAGAACGCATTTCTCAAAATTAAAGAGGTTTTTGTCCATAACGGACCCATTTGCAAAATCATGTCTCAAGTTTCTAAGAGCTATAATGGTTTAGGATATTTGCATGAATCTTTGAAAGTATATTTTCCATAAATTTCACGTTTTAAGTCACTATTTTCAAATGTGGTTTCCAAACAGATGGAAATTAACTTTCACAAACAGAAATATTTTTTGTTGATAACATGCTCATCTACAAAAACCTTTGTCAATTTTTGTACAGCTCTCATGGGCTGAGATATTCAAAGGGATCACTAGACCCTATTTTTCAGTATTCTACACGGAAAAATTTCATGGGTAGTTAGTGACTTGGATGTCACCACATCAGATAAGACTTGCTATCAAATTTGAATTGTTGTTCCTTATCACCAACAATCCTCAAAGATAGTGCCAAGGAGATTCATTAGTTTCGAATGTCCTATATTTTAGTCATACTTTTGTAACACAATTTTCAAATATTTGTAATAAATATTGATATTTTTTTATCAAGATATTCTGTGGAGAATTTGAATCAATACTTCATCAATTGAAGTAATATGTGTTGGGACTTGTTTGAATAAAAATAATTGTATTGTAAAGCAGCTCATAGAGCCACCATTGATGAGATTTTTAGTAATAAAATGCAATCATTACATGATTCTTGTGTCATTTTTATTGGTGAAGTGCATCTTTCCTTGTCATTTTTTTTCGTCTTATTCTCATATACGATTCTAAAATATGAATTGTTCTAAGAAGATAAAGAACTCAATTTGTTTGAATGTACACTCTGTCTCTAGCTTAAGAATAATTTTTATGTTTTCCCCTGAAGATTAAAATCAGAATTCTTAAATGCTCTGTTTTTAATTAGATCTCGGAATCTTTTCCTCTCATTCACACCATATATATAAAGGATCCAGTGTATTTGCCTAACCTGCTGTGTGAGTTTAGCGTGTAAACTCTGTATTTGATCACCACAAACCTGTGATTCCATTTGCCCAATGGCCTTTCTTCCTAGTTTCAACCCAACAACACAAAAAACCCAAACCTGAACTTAATAGATAACCCAATACCTTTAGTGAAACAAAGCTAAATCATAAAGAAAGATCCCCCTCTAAAACTCGAAGGGCTAGATTCCCAGTTTCGAAAGTGGTTCCGTGGTTACCTGTGTGATTTTTTCCACAGCCTAAAAAATTAAGGAATACTAATACGATCCAGATTGGGTTTTTCCTCCACCTGATTGGATTAAGAGAAAACAACATAAAACGTTATGTGCTACAAGAAAGTACAATCCGAAATATTTTTTAACATTCATTCATCTTTTCATATATGTATTACAAGCATTCATTCATATTTTAATTTGATATATGTAAGGCATAAGGGAGAGCATAAGAACATAAGTTTGAATATAGGAGAAAGGAGTGGAGTGGTCATAGTGGCATTGACATTATTAAAGTAGTAAATTTTATTTTTAGCTAGTTTTAGTAATATAATATGACATTCTCTGTTTTTTAGAATTTAAAATGGTAACCTTTTATCAAGAAAGAAAGACACAGTGAAAGTGTACCTTCTTGGAATTTGAAAGGGTGAGTTATAATTCTTAAGATAGAAACTGTGACTTATAATTAACATAGGTGTTGCATGTGAAATCACTTCGGAAAGTTGGGATTATCTATATGATTATTGCATGTTAATGGCTGCAAGGCATTTTTGTTAATTTACATAAAATATCATTTCAATACATAATTTATAAGATTGATATTCATAAGAACTATTTCCATAAAAAATTGTTTGAAAAGGGAGTTAAAGGTACTACTAACATAAGTAACATTTAATTATAAAATAGGTGATGCATGTGAAATCACTTCTAAAAGTTGGGATTATCTATATGATTATTGCATGTTAATTTCCGCGAGACATTTTTGATAATTTACATAAAATATCATTTCGATACATAATTTATAAGATTGATATTAATAAGAATTATATTCACAAAGATTTTTTCTCGAAGGGGGTTAAAGGTATCACTGACATAAGTAACATTTAATTGTAACATAAGTTAGGTTGGGAAAGTAATTTTGAAATTGTATATATTTTATGTATTATAGAGTAGGTTGACCTATTAATTTGAAATTATAATTATATATATTAAAAATAAAATTAAAAAGCACATTTTATTAACCATTAAACCTCTTTAACTTATAATATATAATTCATTTGTTAAATAAATAAGATGCCATTAATATTAATAATATTTTAAAATAATCTAAATATCTAAATGTGTGGACGAGAGTGTAAATCAGATTATCCATCAAGTGGGTGTCAAGAGGTGGAAATCGAGGTAAGAGAGTGAGTGTGAAGCCGCGAATGAGGAGAGGAAAAGGCATGAGTGACATACGTATCGAACACAGTTACATATATGGATGGAGGGATGCATGGAGTTTACGTGGAATATTAAAATAATAATTACATGTCCAGCCAATGTGCTTAGTCTGGAGTTTACGTACGGAACCAATTAAACACGTGGAATATTAAAATAAGTACATGTCCAGCCAATGTGCTTAGTCTGGAGTTTACGTACGGAACCAATTAAACACGTGGAATATTAAAATAATTACATGTCCAGCCAATGTGCTTAGTCTGGAGTTTACGTACGAAACCAATTAAAGACGTGGAATATTAAAATAATTACATGTCCAGCCAATGCGCTTAGTCTTAGTTGCATTTGTTAGAGAAAATAGTGCGCAACGGAAATTGAAAGGCATACACAGCACATAAAATCATACAATATAAACACAAGGATTTAACGTGGTTTACCCAACCAATCTGGGCTACATCCACCAAAACAGAGGCATCGGCAATCTTATTATCCAACAGGAGATTACAATAATTTACTTTCTCACACTCTCTACTATATCAATATCTTGTACGGGCTTATATTTTTATAGCTAAGAGAATAAAACTCACTCATAAATTCTCTCACAACAAATATAGGATGCATTAACTCCTCCTCAACAAAATGGAGCTAATATAGCAACAAATCCTATTGTTGTCACCTACATGAGATTTTTGCCCAATTTAATAAAACCGAAAATCTCAACAATCTCCACCTTGACAACAATTAGCTTGATACCCTGTTTCTTTATTATTTTTATCTTTTCTGCAAGCCAAGAGAATCCAAACACCAACATAGCTTCTCTAACAAAACTGGTTTCATGAACATGTCTGCACAGTTCTCCTTTCTATGCACTTTTTCAAGAGAGACTCCCCTTTCAGTGATAACTTGTCTTACAAAATGATACTTGATAGGCATATGCTTTGATTTACTATGATAGGCCAGATTCTTAGCCAAATGAATTGCACTTTGACTATCACAAAATAACATGATGTTGTCCTGTAACCTACCAAACTCACCAAACAAACCTTTCAACCAAATCGCTTCTTTGCAAGCATGAGAAGCAGCTATGTATTCTGCTTCAGTAGTGGATAAAGCAACAATGTTCTATAGCTTTGACATCCAGCTAATAGCTCCACCTGCAAGAGTAAAGACATACCCTGATGTTGACCTTCTCTTATCCAAATCGCCTGCAAAATCGGAATCAACATATCCACAACCAAATTCACTACTTCTGTTATAAGTGATACAATAATCACTTGTGCCTCTCAAATACCGAAGCACCCATTTCACTGATGAACAGTGTTCTTTACCTGGATTTGCCATATACCTGCTGACAACCCCAACTGCATGTGAAATATCTGGTCGAGTACAAACCATCGCATACATCAAACAACCTACTACATTGCCATACAAAATTCGAGACATATATTCCTTTTCTTCATTTGTATTAGGACATAAACTAGAAGAAAGATTAAAATGGGAAGCTAAAGGGACTGACATTGGCTTCACATTGTTCATACCAAACCTCAAGAGTATTTTCTCAATATACTTCTGTTGTGATAGCCACAGCTTACCATTTCTCTTGTCTCTAAAAATCTCCATGCCCAAAATCTGTCTTGCTGCTCCTAGATCTTTCATATCAAATTTCCTTGCCATCTGAGCCTTTAACCTGTTGATCTCTACTATGCTTTTGCTTGCTAAAAGCATATCTTCAACATACAACACTAAGATAATGAACATGCCATTACTTAATTGCTTAAAGTAAACACAATGA
The DNA here is from genome assembly GCA_000404065.3 of Pinus taeda. NCBI lineage: Eukaryota > Viridiplantae > Streptophyta > Pinopsida > Pinales > Pinaceae > Pinus > Pinus taeda. The sequence goes on along the minus strand of APFE030198171.1, from coordinate 14,533 downwards.
TCATATTCACTTCTTATATAATTTTGACTCATCATGAAAGAATCAAATTTCTTGTACCACTGTCGAGGCGACCGCTTCAGACCATACAATGATTTCTTGAGCCTGCAGATAAATTTCTTGTTGCAATGTTCAACAAACCCTTCTGGCTGTTCCATGTAAATTTCCTCATCTAAATATCCATGTAAAAATGCAGTTTTAACATCTAGTTGTTGTAATTCTAAATCAAGTAAAGTGACTAATGTTAATACAATTTGAATTGAAACTATTTTTACAACTGATGAAAATATCTCATGAAAGTCAATGCCTGCTTTCTGAGAAAAACCTTTTGCGACCAGCCTCGCTTTGTGCCTGTCCTTTGTATCATTAACACCCCTTTTCAATTTGAAAACCCATTTACATCCCACAGTTTTCCTGTCTTTAGGAAGTTCTACTAGATCCCATGTGCCATTCTTGTCTAAGGCCATCATTTCGTCCTTCATCGCTGCTTTCCAATTTTCACTTTTAGAACCTACTACAGCTTCCTAGTGGCACAAAGGTTCATCATCGTTAGCGGTAAAAGCAACTGAAGTAACATAATCATCATACCTTTTAGGAGGACGTTTCATTCTTGTAGACCTCCTTAAAGATGTTTCTGGTACTTCCACAATTGGTTGATTATTATTTGTAGTAACTTCTTCATGATCAGCATCTGAGACATGTTCATGATGTACATCTGAACCTTGTTCATGATCTGTATCTGAAACTTGTTCATGACTTGCATCTGAACTATGTTCATCTTAACTATCATCAGAACTGGTTTCAAACTGAATGTGTTGAAAGTCAGATACATTATCCTATTTCAATTTATTATCTACATCTAAATGTGCAAGAGAGGATTCATTAAACTTAACATCTCTGTTAATGATGATCTTGTGAGTAGTAGGATCCCACAATCTGTATCCCTTTGTTCCATCACCATATCCAACAAAGATATATCCTTTTGATTTAGGATCTAATTTAGAATGTTGATGTTTTGGCACTAGAGCATATGCATCACAACCAAAAACTCTTAGTTTAGAATAATCACAAGGATGACCTTTCCATACCTCTTGAGGAATTTTTCATCTTATCGCCGTTGATGGTGATCGATTTATCACATAACAAGCTGTTACCACCACTTCTGTCCACAATTCCTTCTACAAATTGGTGTTACTCAGCATACTCCTTGCTCTCTCTAAAAGAGTCCTATTCATGCATTCAACAACTCCATTTTGCTAAGGAGTAAGTACAGTGGTCTTATGTCTTTCAATCCCAGCGTCCTTGCAATAATTGTCAAATTCCTTTGAAGTAAACTCACCACCATTGTCAATTCTTAAACATTTTATGGTTCTTCCAATGATGCTTTCTACTAATGCTCTAAACTGTTTGAAAACTGTAAATACATTAGACTTCCTTTTTAACATATAGACCCATACGTTTCTAGAGAAATCATCAATAAAAGATACAAAATATGACGAGCCTCCATATGAGGTTGTAGGGGATGGACCCCAAACATCAGAATGGATATAATCAAGGATTCCCTTACTAGTATGTTTGCTAGTTTTAAACTTCTGCTTGCATTGTTTCTCAAACAGACAATGTTTGCAGAAATCTAACTTAATAGAATTTAGATTTGGAAGTAACTTACGATCAAACAAAATCTTTAAACCTCTTTCGCTCATATGGCCCAACCTTTGATGTCATAAACGAATAAAACTACTGTCATTTTCAGACACCGTAGAAACATGATCTGACTCTGTTGTTCCTTCTAAATGAAAAAGGTTTCCAACCTTCTTTGCTTTCATTACTAGTAAAATTCCTTTATAAATTTTCATTACTCCACCTTGAATAACAATTTTATATCCATTAGTGTCAAGTGCTCCTAGTGAAATGAAATTTTTTCTTAATTCAGGTACATGTCTTACATCATTTAAAATTTTAGTTGTCCCATCAAACATTTGTAGCTGAATGCTTCCAATTCCCACAATATTACATGTGATATCATTTCCCATGTAAACAACTCCATCATTGATTGATTTATATGTCTTAAACCATTCTCTATGAATGCACATGCGATTTGATGCACCAGACTCTAACAACCAATGTTGATCATGATTAGACAAATTAACAGATAACACTTCATCACTCATACCTGAACCAGATGCTGAACCTGTATCTGTCATGTTTACTTCTTTCTTCTCTATCGAAGAGTCTTCTTTAGAAGTTTGTTGTCGCTTCCAACAGTCCTTCTTCAAATGTCCTGATTTACCACAAAACCAAAACTTTACCTTACTCTTCTTTCCTTTCGATTTTGAACACGAGTCGTTGTGCCTACTGAAGCGTCTTTCTTTAGAACGAACTCTGACCATCATTGCTTCTGATGTAGAGGTTTCTAAATTTGACCTTTTCCTTGTTTCTTCAGATAATAAAGATGAAACTACATTATCAAACTCAAGGGTTTCTGATGAACTAAGACTTATAGAAGTAACAAAATGCTCCCATGACTCGGGCAACGAGCATAATAAAGTTATAGCTTTATCTTCTGATTCAAATTTCACTTCTATACTTTCTAATTACACCAGGAGAGTATTAAAGGTATTCAAATGATCAGTAATAGATGTACCTTCCTTCATTCGCAAACTGTACAACTGTCGCTTCAGAAGAATCCTATTGGTTAAGGATTTTGTCATGTACAGCTTCTCAAGCTTTGTCCACAAACCAGCAACAGTTTTCTCTGACACGATGTTAAATAAAACATCATCCGCCAAACACGGTCAAATAGCACTCAATGCTTTTTCATCCAATTCGCTCCGCTCATCATCTGTCATGTTGTAAGGTTGTTTGGATTTTCTCAACAACGCCTTCGCCACGCCTTGTTGTACAAGTAGATCATACATTTTCACTTTCCAGATCTCGAAGTTGTTTTTTCCATTGAACTTCTCGATCTCAAAATGAGCACTTTGCGTTTTTTCCATGTTGTATCAAACAAACAATCTCCAATTCCAACTTTTAACAAATAAAGTTAATATATAAAAAAATGCTTTTGCCTTATACTGTATTGCCTTTACCTTATCAAAAAATCCCTCTATTGTACAAACTGCAGATTACAATTTAGAAAAAATAACAAAATTGCAGTTTTACCAAAGCGATCCTTGCTTGGCATGCCAAAAGGGTCTTGGCACTTCCTTAACAGCAGACGATCCGCGCTAGAACAAAAAAATACATAAGTGACAAAATTGGCGCAGTTAAACCCATCGATTCCACGCCAATCGGGATACTGGCACTCTGGCATGAGTATTATCCTCGAATCTGCACCAATTGGCGTGTTCGTTCCAAAATAAAACGCGCCAACCCGTTCCTCTGTTAAAATTGGCACGATGGTTTCTGCAAAAACCACGCCAAAGGCCAAGCGTCACCTTCTGCAGCTTATTCACATGTACCAGCTCCACAACATGCTCTGATACCAATTGTTAGAGCAAACAGTGCGCAGCAGAAATTTAAAAGGCATACACAGCAAATAAAATCATACAATATAAACACAAGGATTTAACGTGGTTCACCCAACCAATCTGAGCTACATCCACCAAAACAGAGGCATCAGCAATCTTATTATCCAACAGGAGATTACAATAATTTACTTTCTCACACACTCTCTACTATATCAATATCCTGTACGAGCTTATATTTTTATAGCTAAGAGAATAAAACTGACTCATAAATTCTCTCACAACAAATATAACATGCATTAACTCCTCAACAAAATGGAGCTAATATAGCAACAAATCCTATTGTTGTCACCTACATGAGATTTTTGGACAATTTAATAAAACCGAAAATCTCAACAGCGTTGGATTGTTGGCTAGTGGTTTTGAATGCTATGTGTTCATATGAAGCAGTTTTCAACTATGACATCCTCCCTCCCCTCCTCTTGTCAAATTTGGAGATTCTCGATAGTGAATATGTGGCGGTTTTCAAATATGATGTCCTCCTTCCTCTTGTCAAATTTGGAGTTTCTTGACAGGGATCGCTTAAAGTCTACTCATCTGAGCTATCGACAATTTAGTCAGAGTGCAAAATGAGTAAATATATTTCAATTTTGAATTTTATTAAAAATTTATGTTGTTACGTTTAAAATATTTTTTTACATTCACTCCTTTTTTATTTATTTGGAACTATACCAAATATTAAAAATTTATGCTGTTACATTCACTCATTTTTTTATTTATTTGGAATTATAGCAAATAGAAGACGTAAAAAGTAATGTCGGTGCATTTCAAAATATTTTTTTGCATTCACTTATCTTTATAGAAAACGTAAAAAGTAATGCCGGTGTGGTTCAAAATATTTTTGTTACATTCACTCATCTTTTATTTTGGGTAGTTACGAATTTTATTAAGTAAAAATCAAATTTTACATTTAAAATTTGGAACTATAGCAAACCTAAGACCATAAAAAGTAAAAAGTTATGCTCGTACGTTCAAAATAATTTTTTACATTCGTTCATCTTTTATTTTGGGTAGTCATGAATTTTATTAACTAAAAATCTAAATTTCACTTAAAATTTGGAGCTATAGCAAACGGAAGATTGTAAAATGTTACGCTGATACATTCAAAATAATTTGTTACATTCACTCATATTTTAATTATATAATAATAGAATTAAATTATTTTACTAATTTACTTAATTGTTATATAAAAATTAATTTATTAATTTGAAATTATAATTACATATATTAAAAATAAAAATAAAAATACATTTTCAACTTATTTGTTAAAGATATTATTAATAAATTTTTGAAAATAATCTAATCATCTAAATTTTTTAATCCACGGATGGTTTGGAGAAATGCGAATGGATAATTTTTGAAGGCATGTGGTGTCATTATCAAATTACGACCCGCAAGCGAAAACGGTATGACGTACTCGTGAACAAGAAATCCATTATCAAATAGCGACCCGCAAGCGAAAACGGTACAACGTAGTTGAAGAGATTTTAAGTCGGATTCTCCGGCATTATTGCTTTCTAGTCAATTTGATATGAAGCTAACAATCGTTAATTTGATATTCAATTATTTTTGTTTATTTATGAAAAGGGAGTCAATGGGTGATTGCTAAAATTGACACTGGGAATTTGAATTTAAAATGATATCTTTGGGAATTTGAATTTAAAACTACAACTTTTTCTTAAGAAAGATACAGTGGAACTCATGCATCTGTTGGAATTTGAAATTATTATCAGAAACACTCTATCTTTTATTTTCTTGGAGTAAAGAGTAAAAATGGATAGTTGCAAAAATTGCTCACATTTATTTATTCTAAAGCTTAGATGTTGCGACTATGTGTGAAAGTTTAGTTGTTAAATTTTTATTGAAGGGGAATGCTCTTGAGAACGACTGTTTCGATGGTGAGGCCTGCCCGAATCCGAACAGAACTCCCATTTCCAATCCTTCTCCGCTGGTTGAACAACCGTTTTGTAGAGAAGCCTTCCTGGTCTCATCCAATATGAAGTGGACGCACGCACTGGACATGTTTCTGAACTCGCTCATAACGTGCCTAGTGGGTATTAGTTTTGTGGGATCTAGATTGAGCTTGGCCTCCACTTGATCAAGGATGGCACGTCCTTCAGGATGAAAAACCCAGAACAACTTCTTCCAGTCGGATATTTTGAATTGGCTGAATGCCTCCACCAGACAGTTTTCAATGTTGGCAGAGATAAGATCTGGAACTGCGTCTTTGAGTTGGAAGGTCAGTCCGACCTCTCTCACCTTCCCACCGATGGCTCCCTCGCTGACGAGAACAACTGTCTGGGTTGTCCAAACGATTTTGAAACATGCCTTCTCCACTTGAGGGATGGGATTAGCTCCCACGATGTTGGCAGACGCAACGTCGCCGAACAGAGCTTGCCCCACCACGCTGTCCAGGTGAGTCTCAGAGGGTCAACGAAGGTAACGGCGGTGGTTTCACTGCAAATGACCAGCACCCAAGCTCCTCAATTGTTTTCGGCAAGGTCTTTCACCAGTCGAAGAACGGTGTCTTCGGCGAAGCAGCCATGTTGGAACACGCCCACTCTCTTCACATTCGGGTGCAACCCCAACAACTTGGCTACCTCAAAGTCTGCGTTGGGTAGATCCAGAGTCCTTGTGCTGCAAAACATGAGATGAGTGATCCCAGACTTGGACTGCCCCCACTCGTGAATGGCCTTTTCAGCCGCCTATTTTGCCAGCCGGGGCACCTCCATAGCCAACATTGCCTATCGTGTGTCCAAAGATGGCACCTCCACATCAGGATTCTTCTTGAGAATCTCCTCGGTAAGGTACATGTATCTTTGTTTTATTGCCGACCTGCATGGAGCCATATGTATGATGATTAGAAAAACTAACATCATTTTTGTATCCAAAATCATGGATGATTCATGATTCATCACATGAACCTGTTTTTCCCACAGGGTCATGTATATATATATATATACGAAAGAGAAAAGAAAAAGATAACTTTAATTAATTTTAATATTATAAAAAATAAAAAATTTGCTGCCAATTTTAATGTCTCTCATTTGGAATAAAAAAATTTTATACAATTTCTTTTAAATTATTAACATAAAACATCTAAAAACATATTTAGGCCGATAGGCCTTTCCTATGAATCAAGTTTTCGTCAACATTTTTAATCTGATCCGTTCAATCAAATGACACATTTTCAACCATTGATCTAAACCAGAAAAAAAAAAACAACAAAGCATGAAAAATCAAGAATGGCCGAGTGCTCGCAAGATTTTCTAGACGTCACGCACCAGAGTATCCATGAGCCTTGCTGTTTCTATTATAAATCACTGGTGAAGGAGCTTTCCTCCCTCTGCCACAATTGCCATGCGTTTCATTCATCACATAGCCGAAAAAAGCATGGAAAATCAAGAATGGTGCTCGCAAGATTTTCTAGACAGCACGCACCAGAGTATCCATGCCTTGTTGTTTCTATTATAACTCCGTTCGATCAGACGAGACATTGTAATCAATGAAGTGTGATTTATGTTTCCGATACAAATTATTTACTTGTTAAATTCTATTAACGAGTAATACACATTCCCAAAAATATATCCTGGAATAACTCTCTCGATTTCACTGTTTTTCTGTGATAATCTGCTTTCACTGGTTTTTTAAGCAGACTTTCCTGTTTTTTGCAATAACCCGCTTTCTTTTTTTTCTTTTTCCTTTTTTCGCAAAAGGCTTTCCTGTCTTTTTGAATATATGATTTCACTCGCTTTTTGCAGGCTTTTTTACCTAATTTAAAATTAGTGCGTAAGGAAGAAAGAAACATTCTAAACATACCAGTGATCTGCTGGCTCTCTAATTTTTAAGGCCTCTCTTTCTTTTCAGTTGTAAACTAGTAAGGAAAAGAGAAATGTTTTAATTAAATAGATGGATGTGTGATCTATAAATTATAGTGTATTCAAATTGCATCAAGCAGGCTTAATCTTATCAAGTAGCAGCGACAATGTTGAGGAGAGGAGATGAGTGATGGGTAATAAAACAGTAATAGTAGCAGCATGGATTTTAATGTTAATGGTGATAGTTGAAGTTCCAGGGACCACATTTGCTGTAACAGAGGTAGTTGATGAAGTAGCGGTAGTTGATGAAGTAGGATATTCAATACGCCTGCTAAAGGCTGTTGTAGCTCCTTTGCGCCCTCTCCAGGCCAGAATGGTCATCCTCCAATACCAAAAGTCTCCGATGAAATCAATGAGTGAAGGGAAAGTAAATACCAATGTCATTACATATTCCTTCGATATATCAAGTGTTTTGGAGTAAGTTAGTAATACGATAAGTTAGTAACAGTTTTTACAAATGGATGGCAGATTTCCAAAGGATGAAGGTTGATATAAGGGTTTATTAATTAATAATAAGTAATTTGACAGAATTGTTTATTCATATGAAGAGAGTTTACGAATTGGAGCGTTTTGAAGTAGTTTTCATTTCAGTATGATTGAATTTCTAGTATTTGAATACTTTATTATCAATGCCATTGATTTATTTCTATGAAATTTCAATATACATGATGCCTAGATCGTGGTAAAATTCTAATTGGCATATAATTTCTGCATTGAAGGATTCAAACATATGTTCTCTGATGAAGTCTTTTATGATAAATTTGTGCGCAGCTTATAAAATTAGTAAGTTTAATCGATAGAATAATATTATGACAATAATACAATTTTAAAGTTGTATTCAAATTGATGCATAAGGATTTTCTCATGGTTAATAAATTCTCTGGTTTCATTTTCTACTGCATTTCTTTCCATGGAATTATAAAGTGTTTTAAGATTACCGTAGCAATGAAAGCACATCTTCGTACTGAAAGAATTGATCTCATGAGAGTACAATACTGTTTGGTGTAGCATAATATCAAAGTAGCTAATCATAATACAGTTGAGCAATGGGATGGATACAGAATACCATATAATTTGAAAACTTAATAGATTTGATTAATTAATAGTGAAAAATAAATAATTTAAGATAATATTTTCCTGGGTTTAATTTGAATTTAATTGTATGTTTTGAAATATTAAAATATTTTTGAATTTATGAATTATTATTATTATTTTTATGTGACCTTCAGTTAGCAATAATAATATATATTTTTTTATTAATTTACTCTAAAATGAAATAAGATATTCAATGTGTTCCTTATAATATAGATATAAACAAAACATCTAAAAAAGTAATTGCACAATGATTCAGTCCAAGAAAACAAGGTTTTCCACAAACCAATTAAGTCTTTCAACCTTTTCGTCTTATTTTCTTATATGAAACATTTGTGCAGGGTTTCAACCAATTAACATTTCATTGAGTATGTATTTACAAATCAATGATTTTGGGATCAAACCCCACAAAGCAATTATATACCTACTCTTCAAATTCCTTCAAGCTTTTGAAAGTAAAACCAATGAATTATCAATATAATTTTACCATAATAAAAAACAATTAGAAAGCCTTTAGCCAGCAACATCTCTTCTAGAAAAATTCAACAATTCCAATTTAATAATCCTATCGGCCTCTTTTTGTACCTTTTGGGACAATTACTAGTTTTAATTAAAATAAAATTGTTAGTATAATCTTAATATAAAAAAAGGACTAAATTTGAATAACGATTACCATTTTGAAATTTGTTATATATAAAAAAATTACTCTAAATTATATTGAAATTTAGTTATCTAAATTTTGGTTATATAAAAAAATTACTAAATTTGATAAACGATTACCATATTGAAATTTAGTTATATAAAAAAGTAGTTACTAAAGTTGATAAAGGATTACCATATTGAAATTTAGTTATATAAGTGATAACAAAAAAACGTTATAGTCACTAAATTTGATAAACCATTCCTATATTGTAACTTAATTCAATCATTTGAGTAACCTAATAAAGAGTGACAGCCACTAAATTTGAAAAGTAAGCACTGGAGATTTCGGAATCTCTCGCTTGTTTGACTAGCTGGGTGGCTGGCTAATGTAATGACATAATAATAATAATAATAATAACTGAAACTGAAACTGAATCTGAATCTGAATCGCGCCTGAATGAAGAAACTGAAACTTACATATTCGCTTGAATTTATCCTTGAGCTCTGTGTTATGCTCGTTACCGGTAATTCGAAAGTAGTAATCTGGATATGTGCTCTAATCCACACCATTGGGTGGATTGGCAGTGCCGATAGCAAGGATCTGCCATCTGCCCTCTGCAACTTACTGAAACCTTCAAAATCAACGCCCCCCATCTCAGCTATGTTATGCTATGCTATGAGGAGGTTAAGCCTAGTACCAAACCCTGGACAACAAATCTCAATATTTACTTTACTTTACTTTGTTGGTGTGGTGGAATAGCTATAAGAATCTCTAAATCTATAGCAGCAATTTTATACATGAAAACAATATGATTATTATATTATATAATGCATCAATAGACCAATTAGTCCGATACCGTGGCTTGGCTTCTATAGTCTAATACCATGCCATAATCTAATATGCTTGCTTTGTTTGAATATCTTGAGTCAACACCAACCAACCATACAGCTATATCTTATTGTGGATGACGAATGGGTTTTCAATTTTCATACATACTCCAGAAGAGGAGAGGAGAGGAGACTGTAAATCAGAAACGTGATTGTGGATGAATGGGTTTTGAATATTCACACATACATAGTCCAGGAGAGGAGAGGAGACTGTACGTGTGGACGATGAATATTCAGATTATCCGTGACGCAACTGTGAAGCCGCCAATATCTACGAGTGACGCAACTGTGAAGCCGGCAATGAGGAAAAGGGAGAAAATATAACGAGTCACAGTCACATACATCGAGAGCATATACTCACAGTAGCACCTGTAGTATCTTTACCGGGAGCCACTTGGATTGCCAGAACCAAAGCCAATCCTAGAAGAAGCAGATGCAGCAAAGCCAGTAGCTAGCCATCTATATCGAGTTTAGGGAACCAATTAACCGTGGAATATATAATATATAATTATAGGGTTTCCTTACATTAATCTAACCTCACTGCTACGAGCTATTTACGTCAAATCCACCCAATATGCTTAGTCTTAGTCTTTGAAACAAATTATTTCCAAAACCATCTTAGTATTAATTTGAAACAAATTATTCATACTTGGGTTTTGAATGCGAGTTTGCTAGCCATGTGGTTGAGGCGGTGCGGTTTTCCACTATGACGTCCTGCCTCTTCTCTCTTGTCAAATTTCCAAGATCGCTATCCAGAGATGTTCTCTCTGGATTTTCTCTTAAGTTTGCAGCACTATCCAGAGATGTTCTTGGCATTCTTTCAATTTTTTTGAATAAATATGAATATCATCAACAAAAATTAGTATGAAATTGTTTATGAGGCTCATAAATGTTGTTGGGCATTGGTGAGCCCGAATGGCAACAAAACAAATTGATAATGACCATAACGGGTTCTAAATGTTTTTTTTACATATCCTCCTCTTTAACCCTTATTTGTTGATATCCTGATCGTAAATCATTTTTTGAGAATATGAAGACACCCTTGATATGGTAAAATAAATATTTAATTATTAGCAATGGGTACTTATTTTTAATCGTTGATTTATCCAGTTGCCTATAGTCAACGCATAATTGTAAGGTTCCATTCTTCATCTTAACAAACAATATAGGGGCTTCACAGGGTGACACACTTAGGCATATGTATCCCTTTTCAAGAAACTCTTGTAACTATATTTTCAGTTATGTTTGTTCCATAATATTCATGCGAGAAGGAGATTTCAAAAAAGGTGTTGCTCTTGGGACCAATTCTATCATAAAATCAATATGCCTTTTTGGATGTATCCCTGGAATCTCCTCCATGAATACATAAAAAATTTCATGAATGATTAAGATATTCTCCAGAGCAGATCTTTTATTCCTACAGTTAGTATAACCCACTTGCACTAGACAAATTTGAAAACCTTTCTGAATACAATTCCCTATTTGATGGGTTGTAATTGGTCACAATTTTATGCCTCTTTTAATGCGTTGGATCTCTTGTCTAACACCTTCATCAGTGGGGAGAATGATGGTCTTCTCTTTGCAGTTTATTAAGAATCAATGAATTTCTAGCCAATCCATCCCCATCAACATATGGTAAGATAATAAAGGTAGTAGGTTTAGATTCACCTTGATTTGTTGTCCTCTTATCTCGATAGGACATTCCTCCACCTTAGCAGATACTATCTTCGTTGCTCCAATGGCCATTTGTACTAGCCATGGGTTCCTAAATTTAATACTCTTCACATGACACATCTCAACTAATTTCAGATTAACATAACTTAAGCTTGCACCAAAATCTATCAAAATAGAATAGGAAGATTAACTAATTTACCTTCAAATTCCACCATCTTTGGTTGATATTCAACCTGATGATCTTCCAACGCAACATTGATTCACGGTATTCTCCTTGCCACCTCTCCACAAGTAGATCCTTCATATATATTAGATGTTGGATCTCTTCTAGCATGGTGAGGATTTTTTTTATAATAATGGTGCTCCCCATAGCCCCAACATTGTAAAGGAGGTTTATGTAGTTGATTCTTTGCAAGCTTGCTGGACGTCTCCATTTTTCTTGTTTTTCTTTATGATTGAAGTTTTTGTGTATTTTTCCCAGAAGGTCCATTTGGTTGCTTCCTATGTGTAGTCTTATTTATAGTCATTTTAGCACTTTTGGCATTTTGAAAACCCCTCTTCCCTTTTCTATTTGGCCCTCCCTTGCTGGCATCACCTTTTTGTCTCATATGTTGATAGTAGATTCAAGATTTTAGGATACCCTCATCCATGGACTTTGGATTTTCAAATTCCAGTCTTTCCTTGATGAAAATCATTAAATTTCTGATAAAACATTGCATTTTAGCTTTCTCCTTCTGAATATAGTGAATATATTGTAATAAGGAGGTAAACTTGGTTATAAATTTATCCATGGACTACTGTCCCAACTTCAAGCCATGAAATTCTATCTCTTTTTTTCATAGAACCATTCTGTCAGATACTCATTTTTAAACTGCCTCTAAAAATGTCCCCATGTTACCTCTTTATCATCTAGTCTCCGAATAATTTTAATCTCCTACCACCATAAAGTTTCTTTACTCTGCAGCTGATAGATTTCTAATCGATCATTAAGGTTGTCATCTTATTCATAAATACGGAAATATTTGTTCATATTAATTAACTAAGCTTTGGAGGCTTCTTTTGCCTCTCCATCAATTGTTGGAGGTTTAGTTTTCTTAAACTCTCCTTTTATTTCTATATGAGGTCTCTTATTCCCTTTACCTCTCGAAGCATTTTCAAATTCCTCTTCATTATCAATTCTACCTCGTTCCACCTCCACATTGTCCTCCCCTTGTCGATACATTTCTCCTATGTTTCCATCTTCTAGACTAGGGTTTGTATTTCTTTGATTTTGCCTATCTAAGATACTTTTAATTATTCTCTCTTGTTCTAGCCTTAGTCGCTCATGATCAGCACTTAAGCTTGTAATTTCAGCAACGTGTTCGTGTCTTGACTTTCTCCCCCTAACTGAGCCCACATTTCAGGATTAGCTTTTTTATGTATTAATGGTTGAGATACCCTTTTTGATCTTCTGGGTGGAGTTATTCCTACTCCCATCCTCATGTCGCTTCTTATCTATGCATCATTATATTTATTTATTTCAGAATTTCTCAATAGGCCACAAAGTCGTAACCATGGTGCTTTGATACCACTTGTAACATGTTCTCACATACACCATAAACAAAAAATTGTACACAACAATTACATGTCCATCTTGAATCCGACAATAAACATGGTAACATACTAGTGATATTTTATAGTTTATTTTATGGAGTCGAAGTCTTTTAATAGTTTAGAGTCTATTACAATCTACCCTCACTCCCATTCATATTGTTAACATATAATTGGGTGGTATGAAAACATTGTTAATGTTTAGTGGCAAGTGTTTTTATGGTTAATATTTCTCTGATCCTAAAGTTAATATAGGGGTTCTCCCCACACCCTAGGCTATATGTTATGAAGTTTCACAATGGCTTGCAACATTACTTTAATGTGACTCAATACCTCGACTTCAAATGACACCTCGATTACGGAAGAAAGTGGATATGTCACCACCCCACACAAAAATGGAGATAAAGTTTGACTTATTGGGTAATTACCAGCCTCATAACCTATTAGCTTGTTTGTCATTTCACCGATCAGCAGTTGGGCTTTTAGTAGTCTACAACTTGGTTCCAACATCTAGGGTTTCTTCCTCTCGGTAGTTTTCAGGTAAACTCCATCGCCCCTCATTCAATTTCCCTTCAATCTACTAGAACTTTGCACATCTGTTTCATGCATGATTATAATGACATATCTTTTTTGTCAAATGTATACCCTGTTTATTCAAGGCCAAGGAAAGGAATCTACTCAATTACCAAGCCAGTCATAGACTTCCCCCTACATTGTCTCAATTAATAGCCCCCCTTTGTTGTTGTCTAACAAGGTGACTTGTTCTATATCAAGATTGTGATGAGTAGAGGCTCAGTCCTTCCCTCTTCTAATGTAAGGAATCTCTAGCCTTCCTAAGCACAATTTTGTTCTATCTACTAATTTCAAGGATTTATCCTACCATGAAAATAACCCCTTTGTACCCTCTTAGCTACTTGCAGGTTTTCTTCCCACTCGAATTCTTTTTTAATAAAATTGTAGTTGGAAGTTCATGGTCATTGTGACTTTCTCTTATCCTAGTGTTTGCCCCTTCCAGGTTGGTTTTCGTTTCTCCTTTACTTGGGGATACTCTTCAAATGTTTCCACTAACCCTTGTGGTTAAAATCAGAGTTTTGATAGTTTATGGTTATCATTGTAAACCCTGAAGGGCTTCATATATTACAACCTTATCATAGGAAATTTGTTGGTTTCTGAGAATTTACAACCCATGATGAGGGTATTCATTGTAATATTGTTAACTGTTATATTGGAAATTTCGCTATTGTA
>APFE030198166.1:17343-65595 GCA_000404065.3 Pinus taeda | reverse complement strand
TCTCGTGAAAGGGTTTGCACAGAAAAAGGGTATAGACTTTGATAAGATATTTTCTTCTATTGTGAAAATGACTTCAATCAAAACTATTCTAAGTCTAGTAGCACCTAAAGATTTGCATCTTGAGCAGTTAGATGTAAAGACAAACTTTCTCCATGGGGATTTGAGGAAGAGATATATATGCAACAGCCACAAGGATATGAGGTAAAAGGGAAGGAGAAACTAGTGTGCAGGTTGAAGAAGAGCTTGTATGGCTTAAAATAGGCTCCAGGGCAGTGGTATCTAAAATTTGACAAGTTTATGTCTGAACAAGGTTATACTAGATGTCACTCTGATCATTGTGTTTATCTCAAAAGGGAAAATGATGGTAGCTATATCATATTGTTATTGTATGTAGATGACATGCTTGTTGCAGGTTCTAACATGCAGGAAATAAATGTGCTCAAAAGAAAATTGGCAAACTCATTTGCAATGAAGGATTTGGGTGCTGCAAAACAAATCCTTGGTATGAGAATAGCTAGAGTCAGGAAGAATCACAAATTAACATTGTCTCAAAGTGAGTACATAGAAAGGGTACTGAAATGGTTTAATATGCAGAATGCAAAACTAGTTAGTATACCTTTGGCTAGCCATTTCAAATTAAGTAAGGAGGCATGTCCCAAGACTCAGGAAGAAATGGCTTATATGTCTAAAGTTCCATATGCATTAGTAGTTGGAAGCTTAATGTATGCAATGGTCTGCACAAGGCCTGATATTGCACATGCAGTGGGAGTTGTAAGCACCTACATGAACAATCTAGGAAAAGAACATTGGATGGTGGTGAAGTGGATTCTCAGGTATTTGAGAGGTACCACAAATCAAACATTATGTTTTGGTGGTTGAAACATTGCTCTACAGGGATATGTTGATGCAGATATGGCAGGTGAGAGAGATAATAGGAGGAGCACAACAGGGTATGTGTTTACTGTAGGTGGAACAGCTATCAGTTGGGTTTCAAAAATCCAAAGTGTTGTTGCACTTTCAACAATAGAAGCTGAGTATGTTGTTGCTACAGAGGCTAGTAAAGAAATGATTTGGTTACAAAGGTTTTTGGATGAATTGGGTAAGAAGCAGGAGTTGGGTAGGTTATATAGTGATAGCCAGAGTGTCATACATATTACAAAGAACTCTGCATTTCATTCCAAGACTAAGCATATGCAGCTCAAGTACCATTTCATATGGTCAGCATTGGAAGATGGACAGTTGAAGCTGGAAAAGATACACTAGCCAGAATCTTGCAGATATGTTAACAAAAGTTGTAACCAGGGAGAAACTGGGAATCTACTCAGTTTCAATTAGTCTTCAAGTATGATGAAGAAGATGAGAAACAACCAGGTCGAAAGTGGAGTTATTTCCTAGAAAACGAAGAAGCAGTGGAGTTGCTATAATCAGACTCCAAGTGGGAGATTGTTGGGTGTGGAGCCTGATTATCTTCTGTATTCAAAGGTCTCAGCCGGATGTATACCCCAGGAAGATTGTACAACCCTCCACACGGGGGGGACTTGTCCCCCCCACAGGGTCCAAGGGCCAACGGTCCCCTGGCAGGGGTTTGTGGGCAGTGCCTGCGAAGCTAAAAATAGATGTAAAATTGCCTTGTAAAAGCCTAGTAATTTCTAGTCAATCTGGGCCATTCATTAGGTGGATGATCTGACAGTAGAAGTTATGTTTAGTTTAGGGTTTTTTTCCCTCGAAGGAAACCCCTCACTATATATGAGGGAATTGTATTGCGTCTATGGATATCTATATTCTAAGTGAGGAAGAGAGAGGAGATTGAGAGCGAAGAGGGTGTTACATTGGATCTAGTGCAGGTTGTATCTCTTCAGTTTGCTAGATAATAATAAAAGAAGGATAGGTTGTTTCTCTATGGACGTAGCCCAAACTGGGTGAACCACGTATATCTGTGTCTCTCTTGTTTTATGCATTTTCTGTGTATATATTTCTAAAATATTTTATGTGTTTCATTGCTCTATAACATAGACTTTTCTAACAGTGGTTATTGTCTTGGCTATTGATCATTATGATTTTTAGGCACCATCAATTTTCCTGTGATATTGTCAAGCACTTTGTATTCTCTGTTTTCCTTTTCCTATTTCTTTTCCTGTAGTTGATCCTTATACAAAACCTTTTCATTGAATATGACATCTCTACTGCTAATGATTTTGTATTTTTCATAATCATAAAAGTGATAACCAAAATCATTAACACCATATCCAATAAAGGTACATTTCTTTGATTTTGACTCAAGCTTTGTTCTATTTTCTTTGTTAATGTGGACAAGGGATTCACAACCAAAAGTCTTTAAAAGAGAGTAGTTTACCTTTTTACTTGTCCATGCCTCCTTTGGAGTACCACCATCCAAGGAAATTGAAGGCCCTCTGTTTATTAGATAAACAATAGTATCTATAGCATCTGCCCAAAATTGTAAAGGTAATCCTACATGCAATCTCATGCATCTTGCATGCTCCATGATTGTCTTGTTCATCCTTTATGACATGCCATTTTCTTGTGGTGTTCCTGGAACTGTATTATTTCTACAAATTCCATTCTCTGAACAATACCTATCAAACTCTTTTCTGCAATATTCACCTCCATTATCTGATCTAAGACACTTCAACCTTTTTCCCGTCTCATTTTCAACCAAAGTTTTCCATTTCTTGAAAGTATCAAATACATCAGATTTATTACGAATACAATAAATCCAGGTTTTTTCAGTTGCATCATCAATAAAAGTAACATAATAACGAGAGCCACCAAGAGATGATACCTGAGCAGGTCCCCATACATCTGTATGCACAAGCTCTAATTTTTCGCTCTTCTTTTCTTTCCCAACTCTAAGGAATCTGACTCTCTTCTATTTTCCATAAACACAATTCTCATAGAATTTTAAATCAACATGCTTCAAACCTAGTAACAAATTTCTTGAGTGAAGAATCTGCATCCCCTTCTCACTCATGTGCCCGAGCCTATGATGCCACAATGTCGTATCTTCTCCTGGAGAGGTTAAAGCATTAACAGAATTAGAAATACCATTGCATAAGTACAATGTACCAAATTTTTCTCCTTTCGCTATTACCAAGGATCCTTTAGTGACCTTCTAGGTTTTATCTATGAAAGTAGTTACGCAACCTTCACCTCCCAAGTGCCCTATTGAAATAATATTTTTCTTCAAATTTGGAACATTCCTTACTTCCTTCAATAGCCATTGATTTCCATTTTGTTGTTTTATGAAACTTGTACCCATTCCAACAAGTTTACAGGGTTTATCATCACCCAATCAAACCTGTCCAAAATCTCCTAGAATATAATCAAGAAAATGTTTCTTATCAGGTGTGGCATGGAATGAGGCCCCTGACTCTACCACCCGGGCATCAATAATATTTTCTATTGAAAGAATCAAAGCATCTTGCAACACATCACCTGTTACATTCACTTCATGATTAGTTTCTTATTGCACGTCTCCTTCTTTTCCCTTCTGAGACTTGCAGTCTTTCTTCAGGTGTCCTTTCTTCCCACATTTCCAGCACACTATCCCCAATATAGACATGGATCTTCCTTTTCTTGACTTACTGCGATATCCTTGGGTCTTTCCTCTTTCCATTTTTCTTCCCCTAGTCTCTGCAGTCCAAGCATTACCTGATGTCTCACCAGAGATTTTATATCGCATTTCCTCGCTAAGGATTACACCAACAACATCATCAAACTTTAAAGAACTAGATCTAGAGACAGAGTTACTAATGGCCATAACTAAACCATTCCAACTTTCTAGCAATGAGCACAGAAATAACAGAGCCCTAACTTCATCATAAAAATTTACCCCTACAGAACTTATCTGACTTGTAATTGCATTAAAATCATTTAAATGGTCTACAACAGATCCACCTTTTGACATCTTCATATTAAATAAACGCTTCATAAGAAATACCTTATTTGATGCTGAGGGTTTTTCATATAATTTAGCCAATGTCGACATTAAACCCTCTGTTGTCGTTTACTTAGAAATATTAAATGCTATCGATGCCACTAGGCACAGTCATATTGTTCCGAGTGCCTTTCTGTCGAGAATATTGCATTATGTGTCTATCATACTCGTCGGCTTCTTTGTCTTTCCGCTCAATGAATGTACAAATATCTCTTATATAGATAATATTCCATCTGCATCTTCCACATCTGGTAGTTTTGGCGGTTGAATTTTTCAACCCTAAATGAGGTGGGCTACCTTGACTTACAGTCTGATGTTGTCTCGTATTTAGCTCTTCTTTTACTGGAGTGGTCTCGGATAGTATGAGTGTAGAAGTATTTCTCTCTTTTAATGACACTAGTTTCGGTGTATGATCTTCGGTAGTTAACTCACACTGCCTATCCCAAGATCCTAGCCTAAACTAAAGTGTGTTTACTCTCAAAATAGTTGTTGATTGATTTTATTAGGTATATTTTAAATGTACTTCATTAGAGTCTTCGATAAGGGTGTTGACGTATGAAATTATGTGGGACTCTGACTCAAATCATGCAAAAACAATGCTTGTAAATTTTCACTTTCGATGAATAAACTGCTTCTACAAAGGGAGAGTCATTCATATATCAATATTCATTCCATGCATCCTATTTAGTAAAACACTAGGACAACTGACAGAACTTCAATATTCAGTAACAACTATTGAAACCAAATAATGCAAAACTTAACCAGTTAAACAAAAAACAGTAAAACATTTTGTATTCTTATTTTAATGAAAACAAAAACTTTAAGAAGTAAAGTTATTTTCTTTAAAAAAAATTGTTTACGACACAGATCAGTCAAACAAGTCTAGCTGCAGACCCTTGATAAGTCTTTAAGCAGATTTCCCAACCCATGGGTTCACATGGTAAGCTATTTATTAAGAAAGGGCTGACTAATGATCTATACTAGAGGCTATAGAGAGTTAGTTTCAGCACTAACGCTCTATTTGTGAGGGCACAGTGCTTTATAAAGAACTTTTTTCATTGATAACCTACATTAGTGATGAAAAAAACTCAAAAAATAGGTTGTAGGGATCAAATCTAGGCTGAGCACTAAGAGAAGGGTGCTATATTGGTCATGAGTCATCGGAAAGTGAATGAAGAAGTATAGGAAGGCCTGGAAGAAAGAGAGATGTAGGAACTTTCTGGGAAAAACTGGTGTTTTGGAGAATCTGGTATCTACGGATAAATACTAATTCCCTAGATAAGTATTTGTATCTAGAACAACAATTTAAGTGCTTTAAACTTTTCCTATAAGCAATAGATAAGCTGAGAAGGTAAGAAGAGCTGCTTGTAGTTACACTTTCCTCTTGTCTCCCTTGTATCGATCCTGTCACTCCTTCCCATACTTAATATGCTGGAGAAGTTCCCCGCAAGCACAAAAGAAAACAAAGAATCGATCAAAGCATAAGATCTATTGAATATAAGTGAGAGGAATCAGATATAATTCACACATATAAGCATTATGAAATAATAGAAACATATGGGAAAAAGGTTCAAACACTTTATTAGATATAAGAAGGAACTACAACCATTGGTGTCTGATTCAAAGCCATTCCTCCATCTTGGATCCCATCCACATCACATCAAAAGCATGACAAACTTGTAGCATTACAATACTTGCTTCAAAGCCAAATGTCACAGCAAAATTATCTCCTTACAATTCAACATAATCAAACCCTTGATCACTTAGATGAGTGGTCAATCTATAGGAATATCAAGGAGGTTTTCTTATACATGGTGGCATTTAATGGCCTTCCATACATAGAATTAGTTCCATGCAGGAAGGGATGAGAGGATAGGATGCACCTTAACTCATTCCTCATCCATTTTCGAGCTCATAGGATTTTATAAGTAAGGGAACCTTCTAGATGACTCCAAAAGATAAGAATATTCCCCAAAGCCTATGTGAATTTCACTCATTCTTTCCCAGAATAGGTGAAAGGAAGCCTAAGTGCTCTGTAGAGCACCCTGGCAGTGGACTCAACTACTCTACAACACACCTCTACAAAGGCTTACCTACGGTAGTCCCTCTAGAGGCTATTTCTAGATGTCTTCAAGTCATAAAACTATCTGGTAAGGAGGCATTCAAAGGGGTGACTTATTTAGGGCATGAAGCAACTGAAATTAGGGATTAATGAGCCCTAAAACATTGATCTAGATTTTTGGATTTGATGTGCCAAAATGGATCTATAACAGCCGTCCCCTAAAGCATGAAGTCAGAAAAATTCTAATGTCAAATGAAATGCTTTACGATGTGATGACAAGGTATCAAAGTGGAAGGTGACCTGCATCAACTACAATACATATATCATGATTTTTTTATTTTACATGAATTGATGAGGGAAGGCTTACCCATGCTCAGCTTATAAAATTTCATTACATGTACATAAATAGTTGTCTACATACATAGACCCATGATCAGAATGACTGTCAATGTAAAGCCATTGTACATATGATTTAGTACTCCTAAAATCATAGCCCGGATGGATGAAACTATGTCCAGGGTCTTCTATCTCATTCAATCATTCTCTTAAGTACGAGTCTAACCATGTGAATATGTGATCTAAAGTTGAACATGGGAAGACACCATCTGATTACCAACCAATGATGTAAGCTATTAACAAATGCAAGAGAAATCACTGATAATGATAATGATCCTCAAGGTACTACAATACATTCTGGATGGTTTGAATGGATGATTTGATGTCAAACACCATACAATGTCTTTTGGTCAAAGGCCATTGATGTCAACCTATCGCCAGAAGTGAGAAATCTACCATTTATGCATGCAAGTATCAAGGTACTCAAAGGGTGTTTCTAAGTGAACTTCTTGGATAATGTGCTGATGTTGACAAGAAGCGACTCGTTGTAGGAGGGCCTTGATATATCCCACATCAATGACATGAAACGAGTGTAGTTATTTTAGAGATGGAATTTGACTGACGACACAACATTTAGGAACGACAATCATGAAAATGAAGGCTTATAGTATTGCAAAGGATGAATTTTGACTGAATGACTTCTGTTGAACATGTCAGTGACAGTGAAATGAATTGGTAGAATTGGTCCAAAACAAAGTGATGGATGGTATGATAGACCAATGGTGTGATAACCATCAAGCTAATAACCCAACCTAAATAGTCACGGTGATGGAGTGAAGTGTCATGTTCAAGAGCGACCTACTACCATAAAGTGGTTTTCCCCTTTTTCCCATTTTCCCAGTCATTGCAGACCAGTACCTCTTTATTTTTATCAAGCTTGAGCAGGATAACATATGATTGTTGTATAGTTTCACCCTTCGGGCGAATCCACCGCTATTTGATGTTTTAACGAGTCTAGCGAAGGTGAAACTCGGTCTTGTCTAGATGGACAAGTTTGTTGCTATTTGATGTTTTAATGAGTTTAATGACAAAGATAACTTAGTCCTTTTCATGTTTCGAGAGTTTGAAAAGGGACAAAAAGAAAACTCTACAAGTTCCTTTTCGTAAATTAATATCTCTAGCCTGAAAAGCGTAAAATAATACAAGATAGATATCATTTCCAATTTGTTAACGAGCTGGAAAGGACACGCACTCAGCAATCTTTTCATGTTTAGAGAGTCTGAAAAGAGCTTAGAGAGGACTCCAAGGGGGTTCCTTTTTCATTTTTAACAAAGCTTGAAAAAGAGATAAAGGTGTGCTTTGTGGTCAAAAGTATAATTTACAATTGAGCGCGTTGAATTATGTAAGTCAGTTGCTCAGAACACCCCAAATGGATTATAATATATATTTCATAGGGAAAAATAGGTAAATACTAATGTTTAATCGATTAATGAACATGAAATAAACATAAAACAAGTTTTTACCATGGAATTTTACCCTTCAGAACTTACCTTTCAGTTTTGTGCTCTGAGCTTAGTTTTTACCTCGATCCTCATCAACTAATTGCAAGAGGACCATTTCTCACACTGTCCAAAACATGTAGGAGGTAAACCTCTCTAATTTATTTTAAGGTCATTCTTTTGTCATTTCATTTCATCCAAGTTTTAGGGTTTTTTGGGGCCCTTAGGGTTTCATTTTTTTCCCTCAGATCAACACAGGCTTTCACACAAAAAACTACACTGAAGAGCACCTAGATAGAGGGTTGCATGCTCTGCAGTGCACTGTCTCTATGCATGAGCTGTGCTAGGCGAGTTTCCCAAGTTTATTTTAGTTATTTGCTCCAAAATATGTCCTGTTGTTTGCATGGAAAGGATCCTAATTAAGCTTATAAATGTATTTCAGGCTTTCATTAGATCATAATGTCAATTACATGGCGAGAAAGAGAGCATGAAGAACAAGACATGGTTGCCCTAAACAATCCGGGTACAGTTGAGGCCCTCAAAAAATGCGGGCTACTCGAATACTTTAAGTTGTCTAGAATGAGGTAACAAATAGAACTACTGTAGTTCCTTGTTCATGCATGGGATTCGACAGATCCAACTTTTCACATTAGGGCAAGATGGTCCCTATTACCATTGACAATATTTACGTTCTTACCAAACTGTGGAGATGAGGTGCCCCCATCTCACTTTTAGGATTTGCCTATGGAGGTGAACCGATGAGAGATTATATTAGACAGTTTTGTCAGCCACGTACATAGCCTAGAAAGGATGGGAAAGTAAACATCAGGGATATAGGTGATTTTCCTTTGAGAACGATCCTCTTCACAATCGCAAAATTGGCTGGCAGTGTGACACTACATCTGGCGAACAGATCTTATATGCAGTATGCACTGGAGTGTCTAGAGCCAAAAGTTTTCAACTAGTGTGAGGTTGTGCTTTCTTCATTGAAAGAACAACTGACTAAGGTAGAAAGTGGTAAGATGAATAATTTTTGCTATGGTTCGATCTTAATCGCTTTATTGATGAGAGATTATATTAGACAATTTTGTCAACTAGGTACATAGCCTAGAAAGGATGGGAAAATAAAAATCAAGGATATAGGTGATTTGCCTTTGAGAACAATCCTCTTCACAATCGCAAAATTGGCTGGCAGTGTGACAGTACATCTGGTGAATAGATCTTATATGCAATATGCACTGGAGTGTCTAGAGCCAAAAATTTTCAAGTGGTGTGAGGTTGTGCTTTCTTCATTGAAAGAACAACTGACTAAGGTAAAAAGTGGTAAGACGAAGAATTTTTTCTAAGGTTCGATCGTAATCGCTTTTACCTTAGAGAAAATTCCATTGATGCAACAACGTCATGTATCACTGGGTGTAGTTGGTCCCAGAGATCAATATATGAAGAGGTGGCTTGAATTGATGGCTCAACATGCAAGTCAATCAAAAATCATTTTTGCCACTGCATTCTTCAGTTGGCTCAAGCGACAACATCTCGTCATCGAGGAGTATGCATACTCAAGGATGGATTTCCTTGGATATCTATATTTGATTCTACCAGTTGGATCACAATGGGGTGCTATGGGTAAGTTTTTTTACCAAAGTGTCTTTTGATTATTCAAGTTTCTACATGTTTTTTGTGTTTTTTAAACATTTCCAAGACTAAACTAAAATTACTCTTATGCATACAGATGTGGGTACTATTCGATTTGTGGGACACGAACATGTTGCAGGTGGGCCAGCGTGGAGAAACATTGGAAGATCAATTCTCCAAGACTTACGTTTGATCGAGACCTTAGCAAAGTTATAGGATCACATAGAGGGATTAACCCTTGGTATTCTGGATGTCCAGATTGAGGAGTTACCTATGAGGTTGCAGCGCTACACTATTAGTGTTCCTAGCCACAGGGTGAGGCTTTTGCGCATGATAGCATAGCCTGTGACCTGTTACCATGAGCACCACTAGATCTACTTATGATGTTTTGCATACATTTTGAGTTTTTGGGTCATATGACCAAACATGTCTTGGACACAAATTTTGTAAAAACTTTTAAAACACCTATCTATTTTACTTTCAGATTATTCTATGGTCTAATGAAATCCTATTCAGCTGATGATGTGAATTGAAAATATTACTTTTACATGTGTCACAAATGTCTATTTAACACATAATTCGCTAGAGAATCAGTTAATGTGTTAATATTCTGGAAATATGTTGATATTGAATGTGTTCAAAACATCTTTCCAAAATACGAACTCTAAGAAACATATGAAAAATTGGTGATTTCGGACAGTATAAATGTTTGTTAGTTGTAGTACAACAAGTTCTGAGTCCATCCTAATGATGATTCAATGAATGTGTTGGCTACATGGGGTCTGACCCAGGTTCAACATGAGTTTAACCAAGCAAATCCAATACTACTGGCCCTTTCGGCAATAGTCCGCGGAGCGCGGACTAAGGTCTCACTCGAACTAGTATGGGAGGGTGCTGGAACCAAGTTTCCGTACCCTAGGGGTGTCTTGATGAGGGTTCTGGAGGTTCATGATCCTAATCTATGTGCTGCGCTGCTCCGCGCAGCTTTCTATTCTTTGCAACTCGTGCGCACCTTTGTGAATATATTATTATTCCAATCCAATCCTTATTGTGCTATTATATTAGTTCTTAAATTAGTTTGTGTGGGCCCCATATTCTTATTACTTATTCAACTTTGAGATAAGCACGCGTACTCGAAAACAATATAAATGCATAAAGATAACTAGGACATAGAAATATAGATCTATAAACATACACACAATATTCTAAATCAATCTTATCTTTATTAATACTCAAGTTCAGTTACAAACCTGACTCTGGCCTATGCACTCAGCTGCAGGGGTCTGTGCACTCAACTATGGACTCTAGTAGGCCTCTAGGCACTTAGCTGCAGAGCCTCTTCCTACCACTATGACTCAATATACTTCAAATCCACTTCTATCTTCTAACTATGCCTTCGCATCTGTCTATTACTTGACAAAAATTAGACCTCTCTTTACACTTAGAGCATTGCTCTATTTATACAATCCCATGGTCCATGGACCATGGGTAGGCCAACATACTATACGTTAATTTACATTATCTTAGGGTGGACAACCATAGACTCTCGCGCTCCGCACCTACATTTCGTGGGGTCTTTAAATTACACTTAACCAAATCTCAGGCTTCAAGCCCCAAAACCATGCTATGGGGGGATCCACTGCCCAAAAGGCCCCAACCACAATCATCATGACTTGTCCCAAGTCACTCTGCTGGTGCAACGATCTTTGCGCAAAGTCCATCCAACCGTGCCTCTACGGTGGGAAGGTCCGCAATGTACCATTCTACCGTCTGTTGGACCTTCTCCATTGTTGCTTCTGAATCATCTGCGTCTGACTTGATTCTCTACTTTGATGTTGGCTTCTAGTACCTGTGCTTATAGTCCCGCACCTTTGTCTGGCTTTTTGGGTTGCAAAGACTATGCTTTGGTTGGTTAGTCAGACAGTTGGCCCACCCATGTAGGGTTTCAGGCAACTGCCATTTACTCTTCCTAGGAAGGTTTCTCCATTAAGTTTGACTATCTAGACTGCACCTCCATCTGTGACCACTTTTACCACATATGGTTCCAACCAATGCATTTTGAATTTTCCAGGAATTTTTTCAAACTTTCTATCATACAACAACACTAAATCGTTTACGTTGAATGTGCACAACTTGATATGGCGATCGTGTGAGGATTTCTCATGCTCTTTCTATACCTGCTAATGGAATCTCGACAGAAACCATTCTTCATCGAGTTCTTCAAATTGTTTGAGCCTCTCCTCCAAGGATTCATGGTCCGACATGCCTGTAAGTGCTACTATCCACAAACTGGGTATGATGTATTCCATTAGCATGACTACTTCCATGCCATAGACTAACCTGAAAGGTGTCTGACCAATCAATTTTTTACACATGGATCTGTATGCCCATAATACAAAAGGTATGCACAGGTCCCAATCGTTTCATTGTGCGTTACATACTTTGGTCAGCACAGTCTCCAAAATTTTGTTAAATGCTTCTACTATCCCATTAGCTTGCGGATGGTATAGTGTACTTTGTTGATGATACACCTAGAATTCCTCGGTGAGTGTGATGATGGTTTCATTTAGGAAGTGTGTTCCACGATCACTCATTAAAATTTTTGGGCAACCAAACCGTGTCAACACATTGTTGAACAAAAGTTTCCCAGCTGTAGTGGCCATGCAGTCCTTAACCAACTGTGGTTCCACCCATCCATTCAGGTACTCTATCGTGGTGATGATGTAGTGCACACCCATATTTCCCTGAGGTTTGATTGGTCCCACAAAGTCGATTGCCCATTCTTTTAATGGCGACAACGTCATCTGTGGATTGAGTGACATCTCATCCCTTCATGATGGTTTCCCAGTCCTTTGACATATGTCACAGGCTCGACAGTGTGCTTTCAAACCTTGATGTAGGGTTGGCCACCATAGCCTAGCACGAAGAATCTTATGTGCAGTCGCACGTCTTGCATAGTGTCCTCTTGCAGCCGCCCCCATGTGCTTCCACGAGGATATTTCCTTGTTCAAATTCAAGTACATAACTTCACAATATCTCATCATTTCCCATTTTCTAGAGGTTCCCCATGATGACAGAAAAGTCCGCCACGTGTACCACCAATTCCTTCTTTTGTTGGACTGAATATTCCTTTAGCGCAGTCCCTATGGTTAAAAAATGAATTATATCTTCAAAGTGGCCATCCCTGATGTGCACTACAAAGAGCTATGCATTCGATAGTCCCTCCTCCAAATTTGTTGGCTCCTCACCTGTCTTAATTCATAATAAGTGATTTGGTCTCGCATTTAGGTGTCCTAGCTTTACGATGACCTCAAAGTTGTATTCTTGAAACAGTAACAACCATCTGCATATGCCCCCCCCAAACACAGCCTTGTTCACTAGGTGTTTCAACGCAGAATGATCGGTATACATCTTGAAGTGCCCGCTAAGTAAATAGTGTCGGTATTTTTGGAGTGCGTACACCATTGCCAACCCTTCGTGCTTAGTAGTAGAGTAGTTCTTTTCGGCTTTCAAAAACTGCCGACTCGTGAATATGATCAGGTGATCCATGCCTTCTGCGCCTTCCTACATATGTACAACTCCTAGTGCAATACATGACGAATCAACATGTACATGAAATTCTATGTCCCATTTTGGGAAGACGAGGATGGGAGCGGATGCCATTTTCTCTTTGAGAACATCCAAAATTTTCCTACAATCATCATTCCAGCAATATGTAACATCCTTTATCAATATTTTTTCCATTGGTGCTATTATTTGTGCATAGCTCTCGATAAACTTTCTATAGTAACCAGTGTGCCCCAAAGTAGCGTGTAGTTGTTTTCCACTTCACGTCGTTTCCAGATTGAGAATAACAACAATCTTTGTAGGGTCCACCATTAGGCCTTGTTTGTAGACCACATGGTCGAGCAGGTTTCCAAAGGGGACAAGGAAGGTGCACTTCTTAAGATTTAGCGCAATCTGGTGTCATCGACAAGTATCCAGCATCAAACGTAAGCTCGCTATACGGTGTTTAACTAACCCAACTACAGTCCAATCATCCAGATAGACCTCTAAGAACTTGTGGATGTATTCCTTTAATGTAGCCACCACTATGCATGAAAATATTTCTGGCGCATTCTTTAGTCCAAAGGGCATAATGGTGTATTGGAAGTAGCCCCATTTGGTTACAAAGGTTGTCTTGATTCTATCTTTCGGTGCGATATTGATCTGATGGTATCCTGAGAAGCCATCCATGAATGAGTAGGCTTCCTGACTACCAACATTCTCCAATACTTCATCTATGAAAGGTTTCGGGAATGGATCATGAACACAGGCATCGTTAAGCTTCCTGAGGTCCACACATATTCTAATTTTTCCCTTCCGTTTTTTCTCCTTTACTACCATAGGACTCAGCCATTCGGATTCTTCCACTGGTTCAATAATTCCAGCTGTGATCATTTTGTCTAATTTATCATGAAACTTTTCTTTCTAATTTGGATTTAAACGGTAAGGTCGTTGCTTGACTAGCTTCACATCCAGTTTCAAAGTGATATTCATCATCCCTAAGTTTCCAATGATCACCTTTAAGTCCATGATTTTGGTTGGGAATAAATATTGATATTCGTGGAGTAACTCGGCAACCTTATCTACCATAGCATCATCCCAATAGTCCCCAAGTGTTGCATACTTTGGCTCCACATTCTATGCCAATGTTTACCTATTTTGTTTTTAGCGGTGTAGTGATGTCGGGATCCGTAATTGATGGTCCTGAAACCTCGCGAAAGCCTTCAATTTCTAGAATATTAATATTTCAGGGTTCTTCATCATCCTCCTCTACTTGCACATTATAACATTCTAGGGAACTACTTAACTGGGTTTCCCATGCTGGTTGAACTACTTGCAGTGGTTCCTATGGTATTTTGAAGATGGTGGATTTTACTACTTGCAGTGCATCGTCAACAGTATCCAACCATTGGTCTTCAAATGTGAATGTTAACAAAAATCCCTCGCACAAGACAACCCATTCGCCCGTACCACATCGGAGTTCTATCTCAATATACCAATTCATGGGTATGACATCCAGGGTATGGTAGAATAAGTGTACCCATTCAGGCTGTGGTTCTTACCCATAGGCCTTGGTCCATTTCGCGAGGTGCGCATGCAGGTCATCCCAACCATCATATTTATCCTCTATCCGTAGTTGTGGTTTTCCAAATCGTAGGGGCATCATCCTTCTACATCTGTGTCAGTTCTCAAAATTTCCTTGATGTGTTCCCCACTAGCGCGCAATTGTTGCATGCAACACCCACCTCAACGCATCGAACCACTATTGTTCTGATACTACGCTTTCAAACATGCTCAAGAATCCATCCACCACTATCAATCCATCATATGTTGGTAGATCTCGGGCCTGTCTTGTTACACAATGCAGTGATCTAATCATCATGTTGCAACTCAGCGTTGTTACTTCGTTCAACCGATTGTGCTAGCGCTCATCTTCTTTATCTGAATCCGAGGTGTAGGAACTTGTTTTCTCCCATGAGATCCTTCCATCTGCAGTCAGATTTACCCAATCCCAATCTCTTACAGTTATCTTATAAATACAATCTAGCTCATCGTCACTTCCATCATCGTGCACAGGTTCAGTGTAGCGCGCTCCTTCGGCTGGGTCTAGCGAGACTACTACACTTAGGGAATTTTTCTTGAATATCATCTTCCACTTCTTTAGGTCGATGACTCCATTCATATCAGTGGCCTACTCTATTCCTAGCAATGCAGGATAAGGATTGTTGTCATCGATAATCTCTATTACTTCAAAGTCAGTCTATGTGCTTGTGCCTTCAATATAAATTGTTACCCCTTGCAACCTCCCCATGGCCAAAATCTTTTGTTTGTTCACCATTCATAATTGAATAGGGGACCACTATAACATGGGCCTGTCCATACATTCCCATGTATACTTCAGTAATACATTCATGTCTGAACCATATCGAGGATTACCTATTCCATTTCATACTCACCAATCTGCGCCATCAATCTCATTTCCCTCCCATGTGCAATGCATGCTTTCCTAGTTTCCGGACAATGCATGGTTCCCTTGACCCTATGCACCTAGTGATCAGCTCTTGTAGTCCCTTAAATTTTTTATTGTCGTGCAGCAGTTTCATGCATGTCTCCAAAAAGGTAGCAAGCATAGAAGGATTCATCCCTGGCTCTAATTGATCCTTACTGTCTGAAGTGGAGGCCTCCATGAAGCTCTTCTTAGCTTCCATGAACGTCTCCTTTGCATGTTCTAAGTCAAACTCACATTCCTTTGTAGGAGCCCTGCAAACCCATGTATCTTCCTCAGGTTGCTTCCCCTTATCCTCCCTTGTGGTCGCACCGCTTTTGAGCATCATGTTCACATTTGGGCCTTCTTCCCGCCTTTCAAAACTCATCATTTGGATATTTTGAGTTGGATGTGTTAGAAAATTATATATTACAGAGCAATGGAACACATAAGATATTGCAGAAATATAAACACAAAAAATGCATAAAAAAGAGAGGCATAGATATACGTGGTTCACCCAGTTTGGGCTACGTCCATGGAGAAACAACTAGTCCTTCCTTTTATATTATCCAACAAGCTAAAGAGATACAACCTACAAGAGATCTGCTATAATTCCCTCTTCACTCTCAATCTCGTCTCTCTTCCTCACTCAAAATATAGATATCCTAGACGCAATACAGTTCCCTCATATATAGTGAGGGGCTGCCTTCTAGGGAAAAAAAACCCTAAATTAAACATTACTTCTACCGCCAGATCTCTGCCTAAGGGATGGCCTAGATTGACTACGAAATTACAACATTTTACAAGGAAATTTTACATCTATTCTTAGCTTCGAGGGAGTTGCCCCCGATCCCCCGCTCGGGGGGGCTCCCAAAGGTTATAATTGCACCCCCCTAGACCCTGCCTACAGTGAATATTTTATGGGCGACATTGTGCCCCATTATGAACTGGGGTCCAATGCGGTGATACCTTTGAATACAGAAGATAATTAGGTTCCACACCCAGCAGGAGGAGGCTGGAGTACCCCTTTCTCATGCATCTGTGCGATAAACATAGGACAATATACTGCTTCATGATCTAACTGAGTACAGTATGAACAAGATATTCTCATCGAGTTTGGTACAATTGCAGGTGTAGTGCCCTGTTCCTCCACAATTGTAACAAATTAATTGTTTGCAGCCCCTTCCTAGTCCCATTCCTCCTCTTCCTCGACCTCGCCCCTGAAATCTAGCACCCGTCATCCCTGCAACTGGATCAAGGGCTCACGTTTTTGTTTGCATCATATAGGCTAGGGTTTGATCCATCATTAACTCATAGCTACGAAAAGTACGCTTGTCATGGCCCAACGACCTACAGAAATTGCAAAACAATTGTTGGGGTGCTAGTGTATACTTCTACAACAAATGACATTTACTCAGCGTGTGTTCATCCTATATGAAAGATTGCACACCATAATGTGTGTGTTGCACTCAGCCCTGTCTGTGCCTCTAGTCTTAATGACATTGGCCCCCCTCCTGCCAAGTAGTTTGTGAATATTGGATAGTGATCCTTGTCATGGCCCTCAACCTTACATTTTATGCACCATATTTCCTTGCGCAACTTCGGCCACAGTGCCCTATCCTGCTTCAAGCTCTGCATTTCTAGGCATAGATTTTGTAGTTGCACATGGATTTGTTGAACTCCCAACCCCAAATCTTGTATCGATTTTTCATGCAACCTCATCACCATTTCCAATGCTTCAGCCTGGGTGGAAAGTTTCTGTTGTGACAATGGCATCCTCAAGTGCGGTGTTAGGGATGCCCCAAACCATGCATGATGTTATGCATTCGTGAGCGTCATATTAGCCTCACGGATTGTACTCTTTAGTCATTGATCCATATCCTAAGGGGTCTCACTTGGAAGCATCATGATCTCTTTAAACCCGATGATTGACTGTGTTTCTAATTTTGGCCAGCTAAATCCTCTGTTCAACGCATTCTGGATCTCTGCAATCCCTGAATTTGGGTGGTCAATAGAGTTCTTGATATACCACGTCAATGCGCGATCCTGCAACGTGATCACTAATGTAGCATTTTTAATTTTTTTGTCTGTAACCCCTTGCACTTCCCATACTGCTCTTACCATGAACTAGAACTGGTCCGGATCCTCATTCCCTACTCCTCTGAATATGGGTAGCTTGATCGCACTCACTATGCTGAATTGTGGGCTTGGTGGAGGTGGAGTGAGTGGAGATGGAGGTAAAGGAGGTGAAGCGGGTGGTGGTGTGGGTGGAGGTGGTAAATGTGGAATGCGCTTCCTTATCAAATTGACCATACTTCTTGGAGAGACCTGAGAAATCTCTTCCTCACTCGCTCATGAAGGTGAAATTAAGGGATTGTTTCCTAATTGCCTGCTACCTTTGTAGATCTTTCTGCTCCATGTCGTTCCAAACATTAATGTATTCGCATAACCTGCTTTTCACATCACAACCTCTTAATCCAGGTATTCAAAGATTTAATGTACTTACCTCATGGTCCCTTGAGAAAACATCATTCTTCTTCGCTGTAGTCAAGGTCATGTCTATCACAAACTCAATGATAAATCCCCCTATTATATGGTTGAGCCAATGTTCCATAGCTCGAGCGATCTTGTCTTCTGATACCTCTAGTCTATGAACTAAATCCAAAGTCCACACTATAGGTTCGTCAAGCCTACACCTTCCCTGGTTGTTGGCTAACCTCGAGATCCACTCATACAGTTCAAAAGGAAAGGACGCGAAGAAAATCTCGTTGATTTCCGTGTACACGCAGTGATGCAGCCACCTTTCCTCGGATACCTATGGAGTTCTGTTTTTCTGTGTAATGAACTCATGAATATTCTTGTCCAACCACTCTTTCATTTTATTCTTTGTTGGGTTCCAGTGGCACGACATCAGATATCCCTTAGGTAGATCCTGGTCCCAGCAAAAGAACCATTTGTTGGCTACGTGGAGCCTAACCCAGGTTCAGCTGTAAGTTTAGCCAAGCAAATACCTATACTACTGGCCCTTTTAGCAACAATCGGTGGAGCGTGGACTGAGGTCTCACCTGAAGTAGTATGGGAGGGTGTTGGAACCAAGTTTCTGCACCCTAGGGATGTCTTTATGAGGGTTCTAGAGGTTCACGATCCTAATCTGTGCGCTGCACTGCTCCACATAGCTTTCTATTCTTCACAACCTGTGTGCACCTTTATGAATACAATATTATTCTGATTCAATCCTTACTGTGCTATTATATTAGTGCTTAACTTAGTTTGTGCCGGCCCAAAATTCTTATTACTTCTTCAACATTCAGATAAGCATGTGTACTCAAAAACAATATAAAGGCATAAAGATAAACAGAACATAGAAACACAAATCTACAAACAAATGCACAATATTATGAATCAATCTTATCTTTATTAGTACTCAAGTTTAGTTACATACCCAACTTCACCCCGCACACTCAGCTGCAAGGGTCCGCGCACTCAGCTACGGACTCTAGTAGGCCTCTACACACTCAGCTGCAGAGTCTCTACCTACCACTACGACCCAATATACTTCAGATCCACTTCTATCTTCTAACCATGCCTTAGGATCTGTCTACTACTTGTCAAAACTCAGACCTCTCATTACACTTAGAGCCTCGATCTATTTATACAATCCCATGGTCTGCAAACCATGGGTAGGCCTACATACTATACATTAAATTACATTATCTTAGAGTAGAAAACCCTAGACTATCACTCTTCGCGCCTACATTTCACGGGGTCTTTACATTACACTTGACCAAAACTTAGGCTTCAAGCACCAAAAACATGCTATGGGCGGATCTGCTGCCTAACAGAATGCCAAGTGAAATGGCATCAGAGAGTAGTTCAATCAACACGTTATGCTCAGTGATGTTGTTTTTCGATCGACCGATACAAATCCCTTGGAAACTCACTAACTCGCCACTTGGAGTGAAGATAGCTCATGCTGTAGAAGACAAGTTTTGCGTACTGCGAGTAGCACCATCAATGTAACCAAAAAAAGGTTTCAAAGACTCTGACATCTGTAACAAATTCAAAGTGGATTACTAACTAGATAAAAATCTCCTAAAGATACACACACACACATGCAATGAAAGCATATATATAGTGAGTTTTACTACACTCAATCAAGCATAGTAATGTTTGAGGTACAACCCCTTTCGGGGATGTGACAATGGAATCCCATCATAATCTACTAACTCATAGGCACCTTTTTCTAGAACACTTTGACAATGCAAGGACCCATCAACATTGGTTCGAATTTCCCTACTCCAAGTTAATCATCTTCCTGATCATAAAGCAAGACCAGGTCTCCTTATGAGAAGATGCAAGGCTTGACATTTCTATCATATTGCACCTTAATACATTTCTTATGCATGTCATTAGCCAATGCGGCATTGCGACAGGTTTCATCCAGATGGATTAATTCCAAGAAACGTGCTTCTCATTCATAAGTGTCAGGTAATAGGTCGATCGCGAGTTTGAGCGATGAAATTTCACATTGTATTGGTAAGATTGCTCCAAACCATACACCAACTGAAAGGGTGTGGATCCAGTTGCATTTCTCATCGAGGTTCGATATGTCCACAAGGCAGAGTACAAGATTAAGTGCAAGTTTCTCTTATGAACCCCTATCATTCTCTGTAACATTCGCTTCAGGACTTTGTTGATAGCCTCAACTTGTCCATTCGCTTGCGAGTAATAAGGGGTAAAACTATCATGTGGCATTCCTAACTTAGCAGTTAACTCAGCCATCATATGACTGCAAAAATGCGACCCATGATCTGTAACTATGGCTTGTGGTACACCAAACTGGGAAACCACATGGTTAAAAAAGAAAAGAGCAGTCATTTTTCCACTGTTGTTCAATGTTGGCATCGCCTCGGCCCATTTGGAAAAATAGTCAATGACGATTATAATATACCCATGCCCCTCGGCCGAGGTGGGGTTACATGTCATAAATTCAATGCCCCACTTGGAAAATGGGCCAACAGCAATGACTGGATGGAATGATGTAGGTGGTAATCTGGTATTTTAGTCATATATCTGGCATGCATGACAACTTCTGACAGCAATAATACAATATTTGAATATAGTTGGCCAGAAGTAACTGGCACAGAGAATTCTCTGTGTAGTTGAATATCCAGATAAGTGTCCACCACAAGCACTTGAATGGAAATCATTCAATACTTTCACAGCTTCCTCATGCATGAGGCACCTTCATAAAACCATATCGATGTCGCGACAATAAAGAGTGATGCCAATGATCAAATAATCTTTGGCTTGGTAATGAATACGTCATTGTTGCAAGCGAGAGGTATCAGGCCGAAATGTTTGGGTCTGGAGATAGATCGGTATATCTCCATACCAAGCATTGGATGATGATATTAGAAACAGAGACTCATCCAAAATTGATGGTTCAGATGTCAAGTCAATGGAGGTTGAGGCATCACAAAGTAACTTTACGAAAACTAGAGATTTCTTTGATTTGGACTTGATGAATTCCAAATCAAATTCCTGTAAAATAACTATCCATTTTGAGTATTTCCCCCCCACAATTGACGTGACAAAATGTATGTCATAGGGTTGCAATCTGAAATGGCAGTTGTTTTCTGTAGCATGATGTAATGGTGAAATCTTTGAATAGCTTGCACAACTACCAAAGCTAGTGTTTCAACATAAGAATACTTACTTTATGTATCGTTGAGATTATGGCTCAAGTAATAAATCAGATGTTCAATCCCATTCTATTCCTATACTAAAACCGTGCCAATGTTTGTATCTTCAGCGGCGAGATACAGGTAATATTCGTTTTGGTAATTTGGAGAATACA
The DNA here is from genome assembly GCA_000404065.3 of Pinus taeda. Taxonomy (NCBI): domain Eukaryota; kingdom Viridiplantae; phylum Streptophyta; class Pinopsida; order Pinales; family Pinaceae; genus Pinus; species Pinus taeda. The sequence continues at coordinate 44,220 of APFE030198166.1, read as the reverse complement.
TTAATGAAGCTCTAATCAAGGTATATTTAAGAGCATCAAAGGAATCTTGTGCAACCTGATCCCAATGAAAGGGTATCTCATTTTTCAAATGGGGTGTAAAACCTTTAGCCATCTCAGCGTAATTAGGAATGAATCTCCTCAGAAAGTTTTCTTTCCCTTGGGGTCTCCATAAATGTAAGATACTTGAAGGTGGAGGCAAATCGAGAATTTCCTGAACCTTTAACAGATTGAGTTGAATCCCCTCTCTAGACACTACAAATCTGAGCAATCAACCATAACCAACACAAAAAACACATTTGTGTGGATTCAGTCATATCTTGTAGTGCCAGCACCATAAGAATATTACTCTCAAATGTTGTGGGTGATCAGTCTACTTTTTTGAATCAATAGGTAAATCGTCAAGGTAAGGTTGAACAATGTGCTTTATGTCATGGAAGGCATAATTCATTTCCCTCTTAAATGTATCCCCGACATTCTTCAAACTGAATGGGAGTTTCCTATAGGCGAATGTGCCCCATGGAAAAAGAAAAGTTGTTTTTGATTGGTCCTATGGGCAGATATTGGCGGATATTGATTTGATTGTAGCTGTAAAATCCATCCATAAATGAGGATATTGCACATCTGGCACATTCGTCAATAATTTGGTCGATAAAAGGAGTAGGATATTTGTCCTTTGGACATGCCTGATTTACATCCCTATAATCAATGCATAGTCGAATTGTCCCTTGTTTCTTCATGACATGAATAACGTTGGAAACCCAGTCAGTAAGAGGTACAGGGTAAATGAAACCAACCCTCAAAAGTTTTTCAACTTCTGCTTTAATTATACTGGCTTTCTTTGGATGAACAGGTTGAAGTCACTGTCAAACTAGCTTGACATCAGGGTACATTTTGATTTTATGTTCAACAATACTAGAGTAAATACCTGACATTTCCTCGTAAGACCATGAAAAGATATATCTAAATTCATGAAAGAGAGTACGGTAATTATCGACTTCTATTGGACAAGTTTCTGATTCTACTGTGTCTATGAAAACTGAATTCAAAAGGAAATGAACAACTGAAGGGTGGTTTAGTTCATTTGAATAATCTTCGATTTCATCTGGAAGATGGGAACGATGATGATAATATTCCCAAAGTTCTTCTCCTATCATCATTGATTGGACGATTCCTTCATCTGTAGAATGTATATGTGAGAAAGGATCCGAAGAAGTACCATATTCTAACAAACGGTCATCCCATATAATTGGTGAATGCGGATTTGGATTTGCCGCACAAGCCCGAAAAATTGATTGCTATGCTAATTCAATGGGGCTTAGTGGAATTACCTCAATATTACTATCAACTTCAAAGTTGTTGGTAATCCTCCTTAAATCAGATGAGGTGGAGGAAATCATGTTGCAAGTCTCTAATCTTGCCACTTCCACCAAATTAGATAGTGATGGTAGCGTAAAAGTACCCATCAGGGAAGGATGTTTAAAGAGACCTAATCCAACACTTTGAAGTGACAGCAGGGGTCCATGTACCAACATAATGCTTCTCATAGCCTGTGAACTATTGGAATAGAAGGCTAGCTTATTGATGATTGTGATTCCACCCTTATGAGGGAATGCAATTGTACGAAAGTATGTGGAAACCACAACAGCCATAGCATATACCCATGGCCTTCCTAGTAAAACGTTGTAATTGAGGGGTCCGTTAACTACCTCAACTTCAACAGTAACTATTTCTGCCCCTAGTTTGATTTGCAGGTTATGCAAAATCCCACAAGGAGTATATATTCTTCCATCAAAAGATTTTAACATGGTTGGTGATCGTGAAAATGGTGATGAACCAAGTGTTTCCCAGCAGCTCATTAACATAATGCAAGTATATACCCCCTCATCAATAATAGTTCAGCGAACATTCTTATTGAGAGATTTTACTTGAATTAGGAAAGAAAATTGTGCTGGTAACTGTGGTGTATATCCCACATGGCTAAAAACCAAAAGATTAGAATCTGTAAGATCTACACCACCTATTGTTGACAGTAAAGCCTACTTCTGGGAGGGACAATTATGTAACACCTCGAGTGTCGACATAGCAGAAGGTGATTGAGAAAGTTCTTCCACTATGTTATAGTTCTTAGCTACTAGAGGCTGAGGGTTAAATGTCAATTTGTGTACAAATCCCTTTGATGGTTTTATTGTCAATTTTGGTACAATAGATGGAATATTTTTATATGAAGTTGAAGTCAAAGGATTAGGTTGATCAATGGCCTGATTATTCGAGGATGACATATGGATTTCCATAATATTTGTTTCTCATTGACACCAAAGCTTTGTTTTGTGGCTTTGTGATGGATAACATGAGTACTTGGGATGTGGAAGCATGGCTTGCTGCAACCAAATGTGTCTCCTAGTTTGGACACAGATCAGTCCACATTGCAGATGTGTTTTAAGTCTTTAAAAGTTTAGAGACCTCTAAGCGGTGTGGACAATCTCTTGTAAAATGCTCATCATTATAGATTAGATATGGATAATGAGGTTTCCTTTCTGAAGTAGAGGAATCAAATGATTTCTCTTGAGGGTAATTATCTTATTTCTTTTTGTTTTCCCCCTTTTTCTTGCCTCCTAGTTGCTTTTGATTTTTTATTTTGTCAGATGACATGGAATTAATTTCTGAAGCAAGAGTATTTTCTGATGCATTGGTAGTTTGATTAATAATGGCAAGAGTTTGACCAGATGGTCTTCCTTATATTTGCATGCTTGAAGAACCAATCACACCATCGCCGGCATGAGAGTCCTTACTCGATTGTGGAGGAGGAGGAACAATTAAAGTTGGTCGAGGTACATTGGGAATTTTGTCATAGAGCATGTCAGATTGTGTGTAAATCAAATCCAAGTATTGGACACGAGAAATTACTTTCTCTTCTATGACAACTCCTCCTTTGGCCACATCCTCGGTGATTGATGGGAATAAGGATTTTATGAACCACTCAACTAAAATCTGTTGTGTGTGGAGCATGATTGTTCAGAGGTCTTTGTTTCAGCCGGATGTATACCCCAGGAAGTTTGTACACCCCTCCATGTGGGGGGGTGCAGGGGGGACTTGTCCCCCCCCGCGGGGGTCTGGGGGGGCTGATCCCCCCCGGCTGGGGGGTCGGGGAGCCAACAGTCCCCCGGCGGGGGCTCGGGGTCAGCGCCCCCGAAGCTAAAAACAGATGTAAATTTGCCTTGTAAAAGTATATTAATTTCTAGTCAATCTGGGCTGTTCATTAGGCGGATGATCTGACGGTAGAACTTATGTTTAGTTTAGGGTTTTTTTCCCTAGAAGGAAACCCCTCTCTATGTATGAGGGTATTGTATTTGAGGCTGAAATATAGATGGGTATTCTATGTGTGAGCGAGAAACAAAGAGGTGAGACTGTGAGAGAAAACAGAGGATATTACAGCGGATTTGCTGTAGGTTGTGTCTCTTGGTTTTGCTAGATAATAGAAAGGAAGGACTGGCTGTTTGGGGTGGACGTAGCCCAAACTGGGTGAACCACGTATATCTGTGTCTCTCTTGTTTTGTGTTTTCTATGTTTATATTTCTACAATATTTTATGTGTTTCATTGCTCCGTAATATATAATTTTCTAACAAAATCTGATCCAGAACATATGTCTTAACCATTCGATGATGACGTTGCCACTCATGAATATGATCTGATATATGGGTAGCAGTAGTCTGTTTAAAGTTGGTTAGGAGTTCCATTCTAGTCTCGTATCTAATAGGTAACTAGAAGTGGGTCAAAAATGTAGCGGCTAAAGTCGTAAAGTTGTCGAAAGAATCTCTTGGTAACTCGATGTACCATTTAACAACTAGACCAGTAAGTGTTCTTTGGAAATGACGGAGTCTAACCAAATCATCATTTAAGGAGTTTGATGAACACCACAAATAAAAGGTCATGATATGATTTGGTGGGTCTTCTCCAGGATTTCCATTGAATTTCGAAATGTTAGAAGGTAACTTATGTGGAATTATCGACCACCAAGGTGCATATAAGATTGGATCATTAATGAGTCAATTTAAATCTGTTAATTCTAAAGTTGCTATAAATGGGAACTATCAATTCAAGTCAGGTTGAGCATACTGAGGATATGATCGAATTTCCTCAACAATAGGTCTTTGCATACCAACATAGGGCATCTGCATTTGGTAACCTTGGTAAGGTTGTTGTTGAACAAACCCAGCATAAGGTGGTTGTTGATAACTAGTTTGAATTTGTGGTTATCCATAACCTAAAAAGCCTTGTTGACCAGGACCTTGGTAAGCTTGATATTGTCCAAACCCAGGTTGAGCCTATTGGGAAAGTCCAAATTAGGGTTGGAATTGTTGGAATTGGGGTTGTTGAAATTGAGGCTGCCATGGTTATTGAATCAACTATTTTTGTTTTTGGTACAACTGTTGTTGATTTAATGTTTGTTGTTGCCCAAAAATGAAAGGTTGGCCAGGTTGTGAATAAATTATACTAGTGTAAGCTTGGGTAAGTCTAGATAAGGGTATACTAACCTCAGGTTGTTATTGAACCTCAGAAACAAGTGGTTGTTGTACAACAACCTGAGAAACTTGAACTTCCTGACCTGAAACTTGTGGTTATGAGATAGAAGGACCCATTTGTACAGGTTGAGATACAACATTTTGAACTTGTGACTATCGTACAGTAGGAACAACTGGTGTAGTAGGAATAGTTGACACAGTTTTCAATGGTTGTGTTGGATACACAAGCCTTGGTTGAACTAGCATTGTTGGTTTCCATTGACAAACTCTAATTCTAGGTTGGCCTGAATACTATGAGATATTACCATATGTTGATCCTCTGGAATAAAAAGGATACAGTGAATAATCATATTTCTCTCCATATGGTGGCAATATAGTATTTAAAGGATACATAGGTCCTATTGACCAGATTTCCCATCTTGATATTGATATGTAGGATTAAACTATTGAGTTCCCATTAGAGAAGAACTATGTAGAATTCTGGTTGAGGACATGGGTGATGACTATGGCATAGAAGCAACCCCTAAGTGAGTTCCAGATAAATATTGGTAACCAACCAAGATGGATGATTCACCATATAGGTGCAAATCAGGTGTGGTAGAAAACATCAAAGAGGTTGCAATAGAAGATTCTGCCATAGCTGCATCAGATGATACAATTTGAGATGACGACAGTTGTTCAACCATAGTTAACTAACCCAAAAGTTGTCCTAAAGAATCAACAGGCACTTGAAAATAAGTAGGGTCAAATGGAGTGGTAAAATGAGGTTAATGATAAAGCCCAGCTCCAAAGTGGAATGGGGTTACAGGTGTAGAATCTTCTTCCAATTATTCCTCTATATCAATTAAACCTGGTGGAAGAACTTCACCTTCTAGTCTGTAAAATATTTCTGGTGTTAATAAAGTTGAAGTTTCAGTAGTTACTGATGTCTAAGGGGTAACCAGTTGATCATCTTCCAGTAAAGTAGAAAATTCTGAATGTTAAAATTCGAAGTCCAGATGTTGAGGTAAATGAACAAAAGTTTCAAAAAGAGGTTCCTGAACAACTTCAGGTTCAGATGTAACTTTTGTTTTAACTAGGATAGGTTCTAGATTAACTTCTAGTTGAATTGATTCAAGTTCAGAAGTAATTTCTTGTTGAGAAACTTCAAGTTGAGGATCAACATGTTACTGAACAACCTCAGCTACTATTTCACTAGGATCAGTGCTAATGTCCTCAGGTAATTGTGAAACTTCTCCTTCAGAAATGGATGTACCAGAAATGATTGGAGTAACTAGAGTCTTCATACTTACCGAAATATATGATTCAGGTAATTCAGATGAAGAACTAGGAGATCTTGATGTACTAGACTTAGTTAAGGGAGACCACTTTGACCAATTAGGTGTAGCTTTGGGTGACAGAGGTGGTTTGCTCATTGTTCTTCGTGAATGATGGGGTAAGGGTTGATGTTCCTACATGATTTCTGATTAATTTTATTATCAAAAAAGAAATAAACAAAAAGGTGTATACTAGGCAAAAGGTTTACCAAGAAAATGTGAACTGCAGAATACCTCCTGGCGAACCAAGAAGTATGGGCAGAAAATCTCCCCAAATGTTGTGTTCAGTGTATCACAGTGTAAGAGGCGGTTGAATTGGTTACTTAAGGATGGATAGTAACTATTGGGCATGGAATCCCCCCAAGGCATGTTTTGGGACTCAAAGCCCAAGTTTTGACTTGATATGGTTGTAAAGACTCCACAAATTGTGGGCGTGGAGTGTGAAATGTACGTTAGAGTCATAGGGCTGTCCGCCCTAAGTTTTGAATGTAATGTCGACCTACCCATGGTCCGTGGACCATGGGATTGTATAAATAGAGTGAGGTTCTAAGTTGTAAAGAGAGATAGAAGGAATGGAATCTAAGGAAGAATTGGCATGAAAGGTATTAGAGATTAAGTCAAAGTGTGAAGTCTGTTTTGAGTCATAGAGTAGGAAAAGGCTCTACATCTAAGTGCGCAGAGGCCTAGTAGAGTCTGCAGCTGAGTGCGTGGGCCCCTGTAGCTGAGTGCGTAGGGTGGAGTCAAGTTTGTAATGAATAAGATATTAATAAATAAAGGTTTTGTTACCAATTATGTGTATCTGTTCTGAGTTATTACATGTTTGATATCAATTGCGAATATATTGTTTCTTTACTGTGCGCACTTGTATGAATTGTGAATATTGTTAAGTATAAATGAAAGCATACAAATAAGCTAAGTTAATCAATTGATATCAGATTACTAGTAAGGACTTAGGTAATAACATTGTTCGGCCCCCGAAGTAGGGTTGCGCGAATGTAACACCTCAGGCTGTGAGGAACGAGGAAGTGCACATAGCAATGTGTGCGTAGAGACAAACCGTGGACCACTTTAACTCATCAGACATCTCCAAGGTGCGGAAACCTAGTTCTAGCACCCTCCTATACTACTTTGGGTGAGACCTCCATCTGTGCTCCATGAACTGTTGCTGAAAGGGCTAGTAGTACTGGGATTTATTTGGCTAAATCACCTCTAAACCTGGGTCAGGCCCCAACAAACCAACAAATGGTTCTGTTCCGAAGACTGGGATCTGCATAAGGGATGTCTAATGTCATGTCAATGAAATCTGATGAAGAAAGAAATTGAACGATGGTTGGACAGAAAGATTCACAATTTCGTAGCGCATCAAAATAGGAATCCACAAATATCAAAGGAACAGTGGTTGGAGCACTACTTATATATGTAAATCCATGAAATTTTCTTTGCATCCTTCCCCTTTGAGTTGTATGAGTGGATCATGAAGCTAGTGGATAGTCAGGGATGCTGTAGGCTCAACAAACCAATCGTGTGGACTCTAGAGTTGGTGTGCAGATTAGAAGTGTCGGAAGATAAGATCGCGCGTGTTGTGGACCATTGGCTCGATCGAATTATTGGAGGGTTTATCACTAAGTTTGCGGTAGATACGTCAATCAGCTACAACGAGGTGGAATGATGCTTCCTAAAAGGATCAGAAGGTAAGTACATTAAATATTTGAACACTTGGATTAAAATGCTATTGTGTGAAAAGAGGGTTATGTGAATAAATTGATGTTTGGGGCTACGCAAAGTGGGAGGATCTATAGAAATGAAAGTAGCATAGAGATAGAGAATAGTACCTTGATTTCACCTTGGCAAGAAAGCATGGAAGAGCTCGCAAAAGTTTCACCAAGAAGTGCGATCAGTTTGATAATGTAGCAAATTCCGCACATACCACCCCCACCTACACCACCACCAGTCTCACCATCTTCACCCCCATCTCCGCCCACACCACCTCCACAACCACCACAGTTCAATATGGCAAGCATGATGAAATTTTCTTTGTTTAAAGGAGTAGGGAATGAAGATCTAGACCAATTTTGGTTCGTAGTAAAAGTTGTATGGGAAGCACAAGGAATCGTGGATGACAATATAAAGAAGGCATCGCTAGTAATTGTGTTGTAGGATCGCACATTGACATGGTACATTAAGCACTCTGATGACCATCCAAACACGGGGATCACAGATATCTAGGCTGTGCTAAATAGGGAATTTAGTAGGCTAAATTGAAGACACAGTTGATTATCGGGTTTAAGGAAATCACGATGCTTCTTGGTGAGACCCCCTAGGAGCTAGATGTGAGACTAAAGAGTATGATTCACGAAGCCAAGATGTCCTTGACAGATGGGCAGTACCACGTATGGGTTGCAGCATTACTAACACTGCATCTAAGGATGACGTTATCACAGTAGAAGTTATCCACCTAGGCTGAAGCTTTGGATATTGCAATGAGACTACACAAGACCCCAGTACAAGATCCTAGCTGAGGAGTCAAATAAATCCATGTGCAATTGAAAAATTTATGTCTCAAAATGCAAAGTTTGAAACAAGACATGACAACTTTCCCAGAAGCGCGTGAGGAGGTATGGTGTATAAAGTGCAAGGGACATGGACACGACAAGGACCATTGTCCAGTCTTTGCGAACTACATGGTGGGAGGAGGGTCGATGCCATTAAGATGGGAGGCACAAGCAGGACTGAGCATGGCACCTTCATTATGGTGTGTGATTTGTTAGATAGAAGGAAAACATCCTACGAATAATTGTCATATATTACAGAAGTATACGCACATGTCCGAACAATTGTTCTATAATTTCTACAGGTCGGTAGGCCATGATGAGTGCACCTGCAAAAGTTATGAGCTGATGATGGATCAGACCCCTACCTACAGGGTATAGACCGAAACGCAAGCTGTTAGTCAAAATGCAGGGACGGCGCACACTAGATTTCAGGGTTGTAGATGAGATCAAGGGGGAATGGGGCCAGGAAGGGGTCGCAGATAGCTGATTTTCTACAATTGCGGAGGGCCAGGGCATTATGCACATGATTGTAAAAATATAATGAGAGCATCATGTCTATATTGTACTCATTTTGATCATGAGTCAAAGGACTACCCTACACTGATAGCGAGGTTGTGCAATAAAGGAAAACTCAAGACTCCCCGGACTCAGAACTTACAAATGATGAGGTTTGAGTCATGCGAAAAGGACCTGAATGTAAACATCATGCTCTGAAATAGTATCACAATAGAAGATGACAAAGGCAAGTAGCCTGAAGAAATTTCATGGGTTCTCAAGGCTCCTACAAAGGAACCAGAGTTTGATTTGGAGCGCGCAAAGGAGACATTCATGGAAGCTAAGAAGAGCTTCACGGAGGCCTCGACTTCAGGTAGTAAGGAAAAACTAGAATCGGAGATGGACCTATCAATGCTTACTACCTTTCTGGAGACATGCATGAACTTGTTGTGTGACAGAAAGGATGTGAAGGGATTGTAGGAACTCATCACTAGGTGTGCTGGGTTAGGAGAACCGTGCGTAGTCCGGAAGCTCGGGAAGCACACAACGTGAACAGGAAGGGAGATGAGATTAACTGTGCAAATTAGGGAATATGAAATGGATCAAGTGATTCTGGATTTATGATCGGATGCAAATGTACTACCAAATCAAACATGGGAGTGCATGGGTAGGTCGTGTTGCAATGGTCCCCTATTCAATTGTGAATGGCAAATCAAAAAAGATCCTACCAATGGGAAGATTGCAGGGAATAATGGTAGACATCAAAGGTGCAAATGCGCTTCTAGATTTTGAAGTGATAGAGATTGTCGATGACAACAATCCCTATCCCATGCTACTGGGAATAGATTAGGCCACTGATATGAATGGAGTGATAAATCTAAAGAAGCGTAAAATGATTTTTGAGAAAAAGTCACTATGCATAATGGTAACTTTAGACCCTGTGGAAGGATTACGCTATACAAAACCAGTGCGCGACGATGAAAGTGACAATGGTCTAGACTATATCTACAAGATAACTGCTTAGGACTAGGATTGGGTAAATCCTATATGTTGGCTGGATAAATCGTTCTTGCGGACAAGACCTATCTCCCTAGTATCGAATGATATCTAGCAACAAGGAGCACAAATAAATCTACTTTTCTCTAAACATGTTTCAATTCATAAATGAAAACTAAGAGGTGTCACAGACCTACCTCAGTCCAATGCTTGTTTGTGGTAGCTTGGTTTCAATAGCTTCAAGTAATTCCTCTTTAGTAACCTACATACACAAACAAACACACATCAAAGAGCACCTGCAAAGATATTATAATAAAACATGTTCATTATGAAGATCAAGGAGCTCATAAAATAAATCATTAGAGATAGTTCATTGAGAAAAACAAACTTGATTGTATTAAATTTATGAATAAAAGAACCTTACAACCTTTGCCTTGATGTTGCACAAGTTCTTTCCAAGGTCCAACAAGAGTCTCCTCTACTTTGAGAAGCCTCACTCACTTCCCAAATGAAATGGAAGGTATGTGATCTATCCTCTCACAAGCTCAAAAAGGAAGTCTAATTTCCAGTAGCATTTACCCTCAAGAATCTTTAGCTTTCAACCTCCCCTATAACAAGCCCAATGCTTGAATTTATAGTGCAAATGGAGGAAGTTGTAGGTCCACTATTGAAGGGATAAGTTCCTCCTTCAATGGGATAAGCACCTCATATCATGGAGTTAGCTCCCTTAATTATGGAATGGATGAACCAAGGTGGAGTGGGCTTGCCAACATAATATTCCTTCTAGAAGTGTTTAGAAGTGACCCAAGATGAGTTTTTAAGAATGAACTCACGCATTTTTAACTTTTACAGGGGTTCACACCCATCACTTGATAGACAGAGCGGTCAAGTTCGCAGGAAACATGACCATTGGGTGCGGCACCATAGGCAATGCTAGGAGAAAGTGCGAAACCAGTATTTGAGATATTTTTAAGGTCTTTCTCCCATTTTCAAGGCTTGACATGAAGAGCTGAAGCTTAAGAATTGTAAAGGAGGTATGTATGAGTGTTGAGGGACTCACACAAACTGTAGAAAGTCATGGTGACAATTTTTTGTGTAACACTATAGCAGATGGTAGGATTTCATGAGAGCACGAAAGCTCCTATACATCGGATTCAGATGAGGAAATAGAACGATCATAGAACTAGTTACACAAGGTAACCATGCTCAATTGAAACATGATGGTAAGATCATTGCGCTGCATCACAATAGAGGTAATGGATCTAACTATGTATGACTAGTTGACAACAGTGGATGAATTCTTGAACATATTTGAAATAGAAGTGTTAGAAACACAATGTTTTGATGCTTTGAAACGGGCGCTGCACGCTACACCCACAAGATGGTGAGGTATGCATCAAAGAGGTTTTGAGAGCTGGTGCGAATGTAGAATGGTGATTCTCATTCAGTTGGAAAGCCTCAGCTATAGATGGAAGCTGGGTATGATGGATGAAACAGTCTGCGTGCCCACCTCTCGAGATGGGTATAGGTGGATGGTATGCAAATTGCACGAATGCACACGATCCTCACAATAGAAAACAGGAAGAAAAAGTAGGAGCAGGCAAGATAAGGGCATGAACAATGAGTTTGGACAAGATCAAGCACACCAGCAATGATCCACGTAGATGTCTTTGCCAAGGTGTGCGAAGTGCTAAACACGGTCCACCATGTGAGACACACTGTCTGGGACCTACACATACCAACTGTTCTATGGGCTTATAGGACCATGTGCAAAACCCTGACTGCACGAGCACTTCCAAAGATAAAGTATGAAGTAAGGGCTATAATTCCTATGGAGCATGTGAAGCCTAGTCTGCGCATAGCAACACCCATAGATACAATAGTCCACGAAGCCCGGAACAAAGGAATCACACAACAACAAGGAACAGAACACGTAAAACTCGAGGAAGAAATCTGATAGGGAAACCTTAGACTTTGCGAGCTCAAAAAAGACCAAGTACGACTATGGGAGAAATGTTCTTTGATGGATGCAGAGGCTACGAATCTAGAAGACATAATAAAGGAAGCATTTATCATAAAAAAACTGAGGATGGTAAGACAAGGTGCATACGATCATATTGAAAAGTTGGAAGAATATCACCATGAACTAGTTAGTCTATTGCCTTGGCTAGGACCACATATCACCAAACGTAGTGACTAGGGTAGCATGTTGCATGTAGTAAAGTGCACAGTGCCGATCATAACAATTGAAGGTGGGTCTTCTCTGCGAACCATGGTGGAGGATGGGATGGATCCCCATACTGGTGGTGCGACCACCTGAATAGCCGTAGGAAGAACAGTCTTAACGTTCCAGGAAGTTGAAAGGAAGCGCGAGACTATAAACTATTCTACTCGGAAGATGCACGATATGAGGTATGCACATAGAAGCAGAGCATCACAGGGTCTGCGACCATACACGGAGGACTGCATTGCCACATAGATTGGCTAGAAAGTGACTGTTGGTATCACTATTCACGATGGGATGTTTGATTTTAGGCCAAATGGAGTAGGGGATGAGCATTTATGATGTGATTTATCGGCCAGATTTGGGAAAATCTACCACTAAGAAAGCCTTAATGGCCCAAAATTGGGAGGAACAGTCGAATTCAAATTCAAAAGGCATTATAAAACACAAAGGGTGGGCTAGCGAACAACACTTGGTCATTTGAGAATTGAGCACTTGAGCAGAGCACTGAGCATTGAGATCTGAGCGATAATTGAGCCCCTAAGTTCGCAAGTGACAGAATATAGCCTAGCTATGATGACAACCAGTAAGGATGGTTTAGGGATAGAATAGGCAACCATTGGTGAGGCCGCTTCAGGATTTTATGTAGGAGCACTATAGGTTTTAACCCCGTATAGTAATTACCTACATACGAATTCTAAAACATAGAAAATAAATAATGCGAGAGCATAACACATAAAACACATATACACACATATTTCCCCTCAATCCCAAAACAAGGACTACCAGCTTGATTTTTCATTATGTTCCTTTCAATGTTACAATACATATTTATACATGCCGAAGCATCCAATACCATGGACCGAAAACCATTGTGTCCAAAACCATGGACTGAAAAACCATTGCGTCCAAAAACATGTGTGAAAATCATGCACAAAACCATAGGTAGGTCTGCCCAACCTAACATAGGGTCCAAAACCAGAATTTTCGGGGTTACCTGCACCCCTCAAGCCCCCTATGACTCTCCCCACTATGCAATCGGCGCAACGAAGGTGAGGCTCTGCCCCCCTTCTAAACCCCCAGTTCACTACTTAGGCTAGTTGTGGAAAGAACACAACCCAACATTCTCCCACTTGTTGTTTTCTTTAAGAAGGGGCCACAAGAGAGCTTAGTCATTTATCCAGCCCTAAAATGCCCTTTGTTTCTCTAGACCAAGAGAACTTCTCATTGCTCACAGATTTTGTCAATGCATCTACAGTATTCTTCAAAGTGTCCACCTTTACCAGTAACACCTTTTTGTCTTCTATCATATCCCTCACATAGTGATGCTGAACATCAATGTTCTTTGTCTTTGAATGATATGCAGGGTTCTTTGCCAAGAAAATTGCACTTTGGTTGCCACAGTCTATTCTTATCCCTGTACTAACCCCATATTTGAACACAATCTCTGCAACCAAACTGCTTCCTTGCTTGCATGAGTGGCTGTCATGTATTCTGGCTCTGTAGTTGATAGTGCCACTATATATTGTTTCTTACTCATCCAACTGACTGAAGCTCCAAATAGGTTAAACACATACCCACTTGTAGATCTTCTCTGATCCAGATCTCCAACCCAATCTGCATCAAAAAAGCTACGAATATCCAACACTCTATCAAATCCTGGTCTTCCTTGGTAGCACAAACCATAATCACCAGTGCCACGGAAATACCTGAAAACCCACTTCACTATTGTCGAATGCTCCTTCCCTAGTTTTGACATAAACTTGCTCAATACTCCCACTACATGTGCAATGTCTGGTCTAGTATAGACCATCGCATACATCAGGCTACCGAATGAACTTGCATATGGAACATGAGACATGTCCTCTTCCTCTTCTTTTGTTTTGGGACACTGTTCAGCAGATAACTTTACACCTACAAGAATAGGAACCTTCACTAGTTTACTATCCTACATATTAAACCTATGCAATATTGTCTCGACATACTTCCTCTAGTTTAGCCAAAGCTTCCTCTTTGTCCGATCTCTTTTAATTTCCATGCCCAAAATATAATTTGTAGCACCAAGATCTTTCCGGTCGAATTTGGAGGACAAATGGGTCTTCAAATCCTGGATAAATTCTTTGTCATTTCCAACCAGCAACATATTATCTACATACAAGACCAGATAAATAACACAATCACCAATTAATTTAAAATACACACAGTGATCTGATTTGCTTTTGGTTAAGCCAAGTCCCTGTATAAATGTATTAAATTTCCGATACTACATCCTTGGTGACTGTTGTAACCCATGCAGAGACTTCTTTAACTTGCAAACCAGTTCTTTCTTACCCTTCATCGCAAAGTCTTCAGGTTGCTTCATGCAGATCTCCTCTTCTAGATCACCGTGAATAAATTTTGTTTTCACATCCATATGTTCTACCTCAAATTCAAAAGCAACAGCAACAAATAAAATTAATCTAATAGAAGTTACCTTGGCAACAGGAGAAAAAATATCACTAAAATCAATTCCTGACACCTGGGAATAACCTTTTGCTACCAACCAAGCTTTGTATTTCTCCACATTTCCTTTTGCATTCGTCTTCTTTGGTGAGATTTAGTATTGTAGCAATAATGTTGCAACTCCTGGGGCCTCCTCCTTTACTTTTATCAACCCGGTAGTTCGTAACAAACTTGGAAGCGATGGTGTTGTATGCACAAGTACTAGCTCTTACTACAGGCTGTCACTTGATCAGATGGCGCAAGTTTTCTAGGAGCTTAAGCTAACTTCTATGAGTTCTCAGAAGAAGCTTTTATGATGATGGAAGAAAGCTAACTCTACAGGTCCTATTCTACTTGCAGAAAGAGAAGGAAAACTAAAATAAAACACAAACCCTAGCAAACCCTAGTTTACCCACTAACCCTAGTTTTGCAAAAAGAGATGGAAACTACTGAAATGGGTGCCATTAACTACTGAAAAGGTAAATTTCATTTATTCAATCTACTTCTGAAGAGAAATGATAACAAATAATCTTTTTTTACTTTTAAGTATTTTTATGTGGAATTATTATGCTTATGATTTGACTAGTTGTGACTGTGCAGAGGTTTGGTGGCAAAGGATGATGGAGTTAGCTTTTGTAGATGGCGAGGAAGGTGTGGAGAGGTCATAAAAATTCCTTAATACCCTTTTGGAGACTTCCATTGCGATTAGAATTCGAAAAATCACTTGCAGGAACTTCTATAGGAGGCTGCAGGGGATCTACAGGCGATTCTATAGGAGGATCTATAGGAGGATGCCAAAAGTGGTTTTTGGAGGTTTGAAGGTGGAAAAATGATGGGAAAGGTGAAATGAAGGTTTGATGAAGGTGTTGATGGGTCTAAAACTTTTCAAAGAAGATCAAGGACAAAGGAGATGGTTGGATTTGTTCAAATGGTGAGAAAACAACTCTATGAAATAAACACAGAAATTAGGGAAGTTTGGCGAAATGTGGCGAATGAGTGGGGGAAATATTGAGAGATGAACTGGTACATGCTGTATTATGGAGGAATGATGAGCTAGAATGTTTTACAAGAAATCTGCACACTTCTCAAAACTGACCAAAGCAAGAACCGAAAAATAGAGTTTTGCCTATTTTAACCTAAATTCTGACCTAAAACCAGAAAAATGTCAAACAATACTTTATGAAAAAAAATTGACGTGAGAAAACCATGGTGAATGAACATGAAATGATCTGAGCATGTGAATCCAAACTAATATCAACTTCTCCAACTCGAAATATCACACTAGCAGTTGCATTGGAAGAGCAAAAACAATGTTTTTGGGGGCAGCAGTAGTGCCTTGACCTCAAATCATTGTCCCAAGGAGGGAGGAAGGAGATCAAGACCTTCTGGTGGCATTTTTGGATCTTTTTCTATTATTGTAGCAAACTACTTAAGCAACTTGAAGCAAAAACAACTATTCTAACCATCAAAAGCAACCTAATTTAGCAAAGAAAGATTAACCTAAACAATAGAAATTATCTCATGAATGCAAGCGAAAGCATATAAATACACAAAGGAGATGCTTGGTAGCTTGGGGTTGGGCCCTAACACAAGAGCTTCAACCCTCTAGAAAAAGTTAGTGCTGGTTCAAAACTTGGTTCATCTCCATTTATCAAAAAATAGCAGTTACATCACAAAATTGTCCTCAAAAAGAGCTCGAAAATGAGCTAAGTACGAAGCTGCACAAAAGTGAGAAAATATACTATGAAATGGCTAACCTACTGAGGCTTGAAGCCTTCTTATTTATACAAGTGGAGACTTCCAACATTCCTCCTAAACTTAAGGAACTCAGTTGCCTAGAACTAAAGAAAACAGCAACCCTACTTGACTTTCTCGGCTACCCCTTGGAATCGTCAATGTGGGCCTTTGTACTCTGAGTTGCTGAAGAAGAATCAAAGGAAGGGGTCATTAATGAAGGAGAAACCCCTCCTAAAAGTCCTCATCCCTGTTTCCTCGAGTTTGGCTGTCATTTTGCTCACAAATTCCTTGTCCTTGTCCAAAATTGTCCAAAAAATCTGCAACAAACACTCATTAGATTACAAGGCAAAGTGACCATCCCCATTCACTCTATTGACATAAATATATTCAAAAACATCCACAAAAATATTGAGAATGGTAGATTAAATGCAAACAATAGGCAGAATGAGCCCATATAGCTACCCATTTTTGGGGCTCATCATCACCCCCCTA
Source organism: Pinus taeda (assembly GCA_000404065.3). Taxonomy (NCBI): domain Eukaryota; kingdom Viridiplantae; phylum Streptophyta; class Pinopsida; order Pinales; family Pinaceae; genus Pinus; species Pinus taeda. The sequence continues at coordinate 27,406 of APFE030198166.1, read as the reverse complement.
CTGAATGGATTGCTGATCCTCTGAGCAACTAATCTAGTTCTTCATCTTTAATAGCTTTAACAACTTCCCTGGCATCCCAAGCCTATAATGTGATGTCTTCCTCTCTTTCATGGAAACCTACTTTCCTATCCACTTCCTCCCACTGTTTCTGTTCTTCCTCCTCCTTAACTCCTTCCAATAATCCTAACAGTAGTGGAGGGCTGAACTTAAGACCAATCCAGTTGGCTTTCAAGTTTTACATTGAGAATTTATATAGGGGTATTCTCCTCATGGCCTCCCTCATTCTATTTGGGGAGTGATACTCCCTGATTCTTAAGCTATGTGGCAGTGTATTCCACCTTCTCATGGATGCATGAAAGCAATCATCGCCAAACAATCTCTCCATATCTTCAAAATGAGCAATGGCTTGTGCTTGCCTGTCAACATAATCAGGAAGAACTTGGGGATTGGCTGCAAGGTGTTCATGGGCATGGATGAGAGCCAATGGTTCTGTTGGTTCTACCCTTATCATCAGTGGCTCACTTAGCTCTTTTTCCATTATCTTTTGAATTTCCACTACTCTCTTTTCCTCATGGCTCATCCAGGAAGCCATAACCATGAGTTGTAGGTCTCCCAATGCAACATTTGGATCCCATAAGTTCATGTCAAGAAGTGCCATATTGTGTAGGTAAAATTATGCTAGCTTGGCTTTATCTTCGTCTGAACTATGATCACATAAATTCATAAACGGACCATAATCTTGAAATGGGATTGTGCCCCTCTGGGCCAATGTTTTAATATGGAATTGGAGCCATTTGTCTTTGAGATACGATGCATAGGATCTAGCTAGCTTTCTACACTGCAAGGCCTCCATTGACTAGCTGTCCATACAGGCTAGCTGGGCTTCCTTTTCCTGCAACTGCTTTTTCAAAATCAGCACTTCACTTGCCGCCTAAGATTCTCTTTCTTGTTGTTGTTGCATCAACGTTTCACTATCTGTCTATGGTTCTTCTTCTTGTTGTTCTTTCTCTGCTACCTCACTATCTGGCCGGGGTCCCTCTTGTTGTTGCTACCCTTCCAAGATTGGCAGCTTGTCTCCCCCTTCAGGTTCCCATTCTTGTAAATGATTTTTCAGTAGTTCATTTTCTTCCTGTAGTTGGGCTTTTCTAATGCTCTCTGTGTGCCTTACCATGCCCAACTCTCTTCTTATATCCCTTAACCTGTTTTCCATGTGCCCTATATCTCCGATCCCTTTAGATTTAACAATGTACATCCAGGTGTGTGTCTTGACTCTCTCCTTTTCTAGTTCAAAGAAAAGTGGCATTGCAGATTTTTGTGGGATGATTTTCTCACCTTCTAAAATATTGTAATAGGAACCTAAATTAGGCTAAGGGCTTGGCTCAGGTATTTCTTTTTCCTTACCTTCCTCTTGTGACTATTCTTCTGCTTTCTTTTCCAACTTTTCAGTTTCTTCAAGCTTGGCCAGTGTCTCCTGTAGAGAATTTTGTGCCTCCTGTAGGACTTCTTTGGAGTCCATCAATTTGATCCTTTCCTTCCACGTGGAGGTCTTCAGACTCTCTCTCATAGGTGATAAGATATTTTGGAGGGAGATTCCTCCCTTGTTACAGTAGGTACATCCTCAATGATAATGGGTTATTTTGATGGTGGCTAGGGCTTGCCACCTTAATCCTGGTGCTCCTCCTGGCTATGAAATACATTGATGTCTATCTTTTTATTTTTTCCTTTTGCTTAGCTGGAGTGCTTAATGTAGCAAGCACAACTATTGCTTCCCTTGCAAATGTTTCAGGGGATATTTCCTCCTGCTGTTTTCCTTCTTCACCTTCTGTAGTTTTTCCTGTGTATGTTGTTTCTGTTTTTGTCTCTGCTATCTCTGGTGGTCTTTTCTCCTTCTCTTGCTGGGTCCCTGCCTTTCCTGTGGCAGTATTTTTCTGAGCTTTCCTGGGCTTCTTTTTCTTAGCTTTTATTCTCTTCCTCTTCTCTACTTTTGATGTTGTTTTCTTTTCTACCTTAGGTTCAACAGTGGTTTTGACTGGTTTCTTCTCTTCTTCCTATTTCTCCTCTTTTTATTCTTCTATTTGACTATTTTGTGCCTCCTAATGAACATTCTTCTCAGGTTCCTCTTTCTACTCCTCCTCTTCACTACTAGATGGGCTAAGGTCATCAGTAAAATTTTTGATTTCATATTCTCTAAACATGTTCTTGAAAATTTCCCAAGCTATGGGGATGGTGTAGGTGTGAAGGGCATCCTCTACCCACAATTTGATGAGCCCGTGGTGGGCCAATTGGTCTGAAACCCCTGCATTCAACTTGGTGCCACATTCTATCAGAGATTGGAGGAGAAAATATGGGAGACTGATATTTTTAGCTGTAGGTAGGTCCATCCCATATCTCAATTCATGCAAGAACCTGAAGTGATAACCATAAACTATACTGAATCGTCCTTCACAAGAGATATATTTCATGATCTGGTAACTGACCTAACTCCATGGATTAGGTAAGCTTGTCCTTCTGACCCCATTCTTATCCTCTACAAGAGGTTCATTAGGCTAAAAAAATATCTTTTTTGCATACTGTCCTAATGGTTTTTCTTCTTTACTCCAAGGGAGCCCAAGTGGAAGACCTGTGATTCTGCTGATAAAACCTGGTGTAAGATCTAGGGTCAAACCTCTGAAACTGACTGTAGCATGGGTTTTAAATGTGGTCTTAACGACATTAAAAATTTCTCTGTCACCTCCTCACCATATCCATGAATTCTCTCAAAGAAGGGCATCTAGTTTTCCCTGGTGAAGAGGGCCACCACTTCTGGATGCTCATGCCATTTGTTGGAGTTCAAAGGCTCCTTTCTCATAAAACCTCTTGGCATGGTGTTTAGTGACTTATGAAAATGCTCAGGTAAGGAAGAAGGGAATAATTTTCAAAACCAGAAATATAGGAGTGGCTGATGTTTGTCTTTTTGAAACCAGAGAGGGAATTTCTTGTGTTCTTTTTTTTCACAACATCAATTTGCAATTTTTCTCCCTTGAAACTATTTTCAACTTGAATTTACTTCTCGGCTTTTGGAATAAATCAATACTTTGACAGAATAGAGAATATATAACACAATGTTTCTTTTTCACAAAGTAGAGAGACTTGCAAATTCATTTTTTCACAGGATTGGTTTCTATGGTTACATCTCTCTTTTTTAGGAGAATACGGGAAAGGAAAGAAAAAACAGGTTTTTGAGCATAGAGAAGAAAATGGAGAGACTATATAGAATTCAGGAAAACACAGGCAGACTTTTAAGCTCTCTTTCCTTTTATTTTTCAACACAATACTTCACTTCTAATCCACCACCTTGTATAGATATATCACATGCAGAGTGGGTTTCTGAGCCTACCTATTTTCAAGCTTTGAATTTGACAAAAATTCCGAGTTTTTCCTTTGCAGAGCTGCTCTCAGGAGTTCCTATAGAAAGGCTCCTGTGGATGGTGTTCTTGCTCTTGTAGAATGTAATAGTGCTCATGTAGAACCTGGTAGGAAAAGGGTTTTGAAAAACTGACAGAAAACAACTAGTTCATTGTTCTGAAGGTGGTACGTGAGTGCTGCAGTCAAGAAATTGTCGGTGCAAATGAAAACAAAAGGTGGTGGAGGCTTAGACCACATTGTACTTAAGATGATGGCATGATCTACGGTGACGAGGTGAGGTGGTAGGATGGGTATGTTATCCCTATTCAGACCATTGGTCTTTCCCTAGTTCTATTATGGTATTTCATGTCACCTGACCACCATCACCTCTATTATTCCCGTTACATGCCACCACCACTACCGGTTCTAATTTTTTTCTTCCCAAGTTGACGAGCCACACGTGTTAACTGTGTATCTAAATTGCGGTTGGAATTGGACGAGGCTCATTTAAAATCCACAAGGGTGTTTTGAACTGAACGAGGCTGGCTAGTTAGCTGGCCACCAATTCCATTTAATTTTGACCATCCCAATAGTTCATGCAGTTCCTAAACAATATTCATGGAACTGAGGAATAGGTTTAGCCACTTCCCTGTTAGTCGCTGCTATGCTCTGCATGCTGGACTTTAGCACTTCATTTTCTCATTGTTGTTGCTACTGGTGCTCTGCATGCTCAGAATTTGGCACTTCCGTCTCTCATTTTTGTTGCTACTGGTGCTCTGCATGCTCAGACTTTGGCTTATTCTGGTGATTTTTTGATCAGGCTCTACTCCTTGCATGTTGCATACATCTTGGCTGCGTTGACCTTGTTTTTGGAGCTTGTTTTTTTAAAGGGATCAACTGCTACAGGAATCCTGCAGGATTACCTATAGATGTTTCTCCCTCTGAAATTTCAGGTTGGTGCTTGAGCAGGGGCTGAAGAGACAACTGAAGAAGGTTCTAAATGAAAGGAAGAATAGCTAGAAGGCATCATGTAAGAACAAGTGAAGAATGTTGATGTTTTATTCATTATATATATTTAATATATATATTATAATATATATAATATATAATATATATATTTATATATATATAGATATAGTATATATATATATAGGGAGAGAGAGAGAGAAGAGAGAGAGAGAGAGAGAGAGAGAGAGATTGGAAGAAAAAACAAAGGAAATAGAATTATGTGTTTTCTTATGTGCAGGGAAGAAAAAGTGAGTGGAAATATGGGTGTGTAGGGATGGAATGGAGAATTAGGATGATGGATGGTGGTAGGGAGGTCCACAACGTTCTGAACAAATTTCTAGCCCTTGAATCCTTTTCTAAACTTGATTTTCAGCTCTCTGTGATTTCTACAGGAGCCTCTTGTAGAATGCACAAAGTTTCCTGTAGGATGCGAAATCTTTAGGACTAGTGAGACCAAGGCCTAAGAAAAGATAATGGTAATGAAAGAATGGACTATGAAGGGTATATGTAGCCCGATCATGTCCTTTTTCCTTGTGTGACCCTCCTACAATTTGCAAATGCATTCAAAAGAAGTCAGTTTTTTGTTGTTTTTTCTTTTTTTCTTTCACTTTTTTCTTTATTATGAGACAATTGGGGCACCTACAAGAGGTTTTCACCCTCACTGCCTGCCCTGGGCACCTCCTAGAGGTTTTCACCCAGGGATCTTTTTTATTTTTTATTTTTTTCTTTTTTTTTTCTCTTTTTTTTGTATTTTTTTTTTTTTTAGCTCAATATGTGGGTGGAGTAGACACAGAGACCTGCTCCACTACCAACACTATTTTACCCATATTATCAATGAATTATTGCTTAGAAAGGAGCTTCCTGTAGATCTTCAACCTATGCCCATTGATGAGCATGGGGATGGCTTCTTCATCAATGGTCCAAATCAGGATTGAACCATTGTCATTGCATTTTTCTATTGTGTATGGTCCTAGCCATCTTGTCCTTAGATTTCCCTTGAAATCTTTGTATCTTGAACCATACAGCAGTGCCCAATCTCCTTGCTGGAATTGTTTTTCTTTGAGGTGTCTGTCATGCCATGCTTTTCTTTGAAGTTGGACTACCTTTAAGCAGAGAAGGGCCTGTAATCTCTATTCATCCAATCCATTTAGCTAAAGTAATCTTTCCTTTTGTGTGTGGCTAAGATCTAGGTCGAGTTGAGCTGCCATACTTAATGTGTTATAATTCAAATTCTATTAATAGTGGAGCATTCTTCCCATAGACCAGCTCATAGGGTGTGAACCCTGTGGTGGTTTTCGAGGTGGTGTTATAGGCCCAAATGGCCTCAACCAATCAATCTGCCTAATATTTTCTGCTACTACTCACTACCTTAGTCAAAATTCCTTCTAAAGATCTGTTAGTGACTTCCACCTATCCATTTTCTTGTGGATGATAAGGGGTGGAAGTTCTGTGCTTAATCTTGTGATGAGTGAGCAAGTCTTCAACTAGATTGGAGGTAAACTGACTCCCTTGATCTGTGACTAACAATCTTCGATAGCCAAACTTGTAAAAGATATTTTCCCTCAAAAAATCAGCTACTTTTTCTTCTGTTGCTACCTTGATCACCTTTGTTTCTACCCATTTTGTCAAATAATCAGTACACACAATGATGTAGGATTTCTCTTTTGAAGGAGGGTTGATAGGACCCACAAATTCCAAGCCCCACTTCTCAAATGGCTTGAAAGTCACTTGAGGTTGCAGGGGCATCTCATCCCTTGGAGTAGGTTTTCCCATGCTTTGACATTGGTCACATTGGCTAATATATCTCCTAACATCTTGATGAAGAGTGGGCCAATAGTAACCTACTTGCAGAATTTTGCAGGCAGTCCTATTTGCTACAAAGTGCCCCCCATAGGGCCCATCATGACAGGTTAGGAGGATGTCAAAAACTTCCTCCTCCCTGACACATCACCTTGAAATCTCATCTAGGCCAAGTTTAAAAAGAATGCCCCCAATCCAGGTGAATGGGGCACTCTTCCTCACGATCTTGCTCTTCTCTTTTGAGGACAGGTGTGGAGGAAGCTATGCTGAAACCAAATAATTTGCTATATCAGTAAACCATGGAAAGAGTATTGAAATCGTGAATAGGTGTTCATCTGGCATTTGATCATCCACCATTCCTTCTTCACCTGCAGGTAGCTCTAGTCTAGATAGAAAATCAGCAACAACATGTTCCTTACTCGGCTTATCAACAATGGTCAAATCAAATTGCTGCAATAAAAGAAACCATCTAATGATGCGAGCATTTACATCCGATTTAGTCATCAAATACCTAATTGCAACATGATCAGTGTGTACAAATGTTTGATAGCCGTGATGTAGTGTATGAACGTATTTAGGGAATGGACTACACCTAGGAGCTCCTTTTCGGTTACAATGTAGTTTAGTTCAACCTTGAACAGGTTTTTACTGACAAAATATATGGCATAAGGTAGCTTCTCCTCAACTTGCCCTAATGCTGCTCCTATTGCTTTGTGCGAGGCATCTATGTGAATGTGGAAAGGTAGGGGTCCAGTTTGGACCTCTCAAAATTGGGGTAGTTACCAGTTTACCTTTCAAGGTATCCAGAGCCTCTTGACAGTTGTCAGTCCATATGAACTCAACATCTTTTCCCAAAAGGCCAAACAATGGAGAGGCTAGCTTACTAAAATCCTTGATGAATCTTCTATAATTCCCTACTAGGCCTAGGAATCTCCAAACATCTCTTACCTTTTGAAGAGGTGGGACCCTTTGGATGATAGAAATCTTGTTGGGATCCACCTGTAACCCTTGTTGAGAAATTGTATGACCTAGCATGGTCCCTTCAGTCATCAAGAATTCACATTTTCCAGGGCTGAGGGACAAGTTCATTTCGATGCATTTGGTTAAAACTTTTCCCAAGTTAGTCAGAGCTTTCTAGAAATTATAACCATAAGGGGTAAAGTCATCCATATAGATTTCCACTTAATCATGCACTAGTTCAAAAAATATGCTCAGCACTACTCTCTGGAAAGTGGCGAGAGAATTGCACAACCCAAAAGGAAGGACCTGGTTGGAAAAAGTACCCCAAGGACAAGTGAAAGTGGTCTTATCTTGGTCTTCCAGACTGAGTTGGATCTAGTTGTACCCGCTAAACCCATGTAGGAAGGAGAAGAACTTCTTCCCTACCAGGCCATCTAACACTTGATCTATGAAAGGCAAAGGGAAATGGCCCTTCTTGGTGGCCTTGTTTAGTTCCTGGTAATCTACAAAGATTCTCCACTTCCCATTTTCCTTTGGCACTAGCACCAAAGGAGAAACCCATTCGTTGTCAGAGATGGGGTAGATGAACCTTGCATCTAGCAACTTTTGCAGTTCTTCTTTGACAATGTCCTTAAGGGATGGATTCATCCTCCTTTGAGGCTACCTAACCGGTTTACAATATTCTTTAATGTAAATGTGATGAGTACAGACTGAAGGGTGGACTCCCTTCATCTCCTTATAGCTCCAAATAAAAGAATCCAAGTGATTGTTCAATAAGCTACACCTTTCTTTCTCCTGAGAGGTGGATATGGATGAGTTGATCTTCAAGGTTCTTTCTGGGCCAAATTCCACATTCTTAACTCAGAGAGAGGTTGGATCAGCCACACAGAGATCAACTATAGGATTGGTCTGGGTTTCTTCCACCAACTCTTCTAATGGAAACACATTGGGGGGTGGATTCTGAATCAATTTTTCAATAAGGTCATCCTCGGTTTGTGGTCCCCCCATGGTAGCCTCTACTGTACACAATGGTGCGGAATAGACTTCATCCTCATGTTCGTCCTCCAACTAGAGGGGTGGATCATGCTCTAACAGAGGTTGGGTAGGAGGATATAGGATTAACTATTTGGACATATGCCTGTTCTTAATTGTCATGTTCCCAGCTCGACAACTAATTTAGGCATTTGCAGTAGCCAACCAAGGTCTCTCCAGGATGAGAGGATACCCGGTGAGCTTTGCCTTCAGTTGGAGAACTAGGAAATCAGAAGGATACTCCCATGAGTCAATAGAGACCATTACATCTTCCACAATCCCCTCAGGAGTCACGGTGGAGCAGTCTGCTAACTGTAGTACTATTGAGGTCTTTCTCAGGGAACCCTGAAGGTTGAGTTTGAGCATAGTGTCCCTAGTCATCACATTAATGGCAGCCCCTAGATCAATCAAGGTATGGGGGATTATGGTACCATTGATGTGGACATCAACTACAGGAGTCCTAGGATCTAGATATTTCGTACAAATTACCTGCCCCAACATTAGGTCGGACAGTTGTCATATGACATTGATAGTTGGGGCATCTCTCTTGCACCTGCCTGGGTGTCTGAAGCACTTGTCCTTGATCATCTTGTTGTATATGGGCACATCTTTTATGGCTTGGAGAAGTGGTATTTTTACATATAACTATTTTAATTCTCCCAGAAGTTCAGTCTCTTCTGGGGTTGGTTGTGTGGTTCCAGTTAGTCTCTCAAGAAAGGGTGGAATGACTTTTGGTTCACTTTCCTATTTTTCTTCCTCATCCTCCTTAAGGGGAGGTTGGATATCTGGGCGAACCTTCCTAGACCCTAGGTTAATCTCCTAAATATCAATAGCATAGGTTGGACATGATGTTTCTCCACTATATACCTGTTGGGCCTGTCTGTTGTTGGGGTTCGGGTTCGGTTGAGCAGGTATTTGGGGTTGTCTTGGTGGAGCAGGAGTTAATGGTTGTAGTTGAGCATGTGGTGGAGGCAAAAGAGTGAGAGGAGAGTCGTACTGGGGCCTCCACCCCTGTTGAGGTGCATTCCACTGAGGTTGTGTCTGAGCATAAGAGTGAAACAAGTGAGCAACTGGTGGAGCCTAGTATTGAGGACGGTATGACCAAGGATGGGGTGTGGACCAGGAAGGATGAGTAGGGGGACCCCAAGAAGGCATGAAAGTGGCTTTATCAGGGTTGTAATAAGTCTAGGATGTCCCTTGAATTCCCTGCTAGTAAGGTCTAGGTCCATGTGGCCTCCTCTGGTTCATGAAATAGAGTGGTTTAGTGGCTCCTTTAGCCCCTTGATATGCAACTTTAATTCGAGGCAAGGAAGGGCATTTATTCGTAGGATGGTCTTCTTCACAGAATAAACACACTTCTATAGAGTGCAATGGACATTCATTCCTAGGATTCTTTCTAGTGCACCTGAAACAAAATATGGAAAAAGCCCTCTCGGCTTCCTCTTGTTTCCTTTTGATATGCAAGGTACCCATTGGCATGGCAAGAGTCTGTCTCACCTCACTCTTGAAATCTTCCAGCTGATTCTCAAGTTCATTTCTAAGGGATGAACTTGATGAGGATCTACTAGCTAAAGGTTGACTTCCCCTACCTCCCTTTCTAGCTAACCTAGAATGGTTTCTAAACATAGTCTTTATGTTATCATAAGGCAATTGGTAGATGTCGCCCCCAGCCAGCAAATGGAGGGTATCTAGAAGATCTTCAGGGACTCCTCTAAGCAGAACCAACTTTAGAGATTTGGGGTCAAGTGTGCACCTGGCCCTTTTATAACTGAGTTGAAACCTTTCTTCATAGTCTTCTAAAGATTCATCACTTCCCATGGTCATTCGAAATATTTCTTCCTTAGTATCCTTTGACTTACAGTAGTCCCGGTACTTGTTT
>APFE030198166.1:0-10219 GCA_000404065.3 Pinus taeda | reverse complement strand
AATTAGGCGATGTCTTTCCATGTTCGACTCCAGAACATTTTTCACATGGATCGACTTGTACTCCGAGTGAAGATTGAACGAGTTTTGAAGACCCCGGATCTAGTTTCATCCATCCGAGTTGTGATATATTCAGGAATATAAAGACATCAAATGTACATCATTGTTGAACATATGATCATCCAAATCAAGGGATGATGAGTTCGAATCATCAGTCTGCCACACAGATGATTATCTATCCTATGTACATGAAAATGAATTTATAAAGCTGAGCATGGGAATGCCCACCTCAGCTAGATCATGAAAAATATTATCAAGATAACGTATTGTATTGTATCTTATTGCAGGTTGCCTCCCAACTCGAAAAAACTTTGGATCCTTATGGTAAAGCATTTCACCCAACATCAAAAGATTAATGACCTCATGCTTTAGGGGGCAACTGTTATAGAAATTTTTGGTCACTGAAACCCCAATCATAAATGTCCATAAATTGAGGGCTCCTAAGTCCCCAAAAGTGTTGCTTCACTTCCTAAAGGAACAAGGTCAGCTGATTACACCATCTCCCAGAAGTTCTCCACTAAAAACTGCTCAGAAATGGTCAAAATTGGACCATACTGAATACCTAGTGCAGAGGGTGTGATGCATATCACCTTCCCAGTGTAAAGGGTGCGATGCATACTGAATGGCCCCTATGTAGGGTACGATGGTCGGGAATGGACAAATGGAAAGGACAATTTGCGAGGTGGAAGATCATGGAATCTTCCAAAAGCTTCACCTCTGACACTTGTCTCTCTGTTTTCAACCAGGGATGAGTAAGAGATCATCAGTCTCCAAGTGGAATCAAGAACTATCGGAGAGAGGACACTAATCAAGACCCCAGAAGATGACTCACCCCCCTACAATCATCTATATATGGATCCCTCATCATAGAGATCCGGAGGCTGGAATCTTGTATCTTGTAGAGAAGTGCTGTTGGTTTATGGTGTAACTTCATAGTGTTGGGTGATCTAAGCTTTACTTGAGGTGAAGAAGGGCTTTCTTGTTGGAGGATGATGCTGGGTTAGAACATATGGTTGTAATCCTCTTTTCTATTCTTGATCTTAATAAAGCTATTCAAGTTTTCCTCCATATTCTTGTATGTTTGTTTATATATGCATTTGTATGGTTAACACATATCTGGTCTTGTGTTATTTATGAATATAGATCTCTATTCTTCGATAGTAGTATGCTGATTTGATTCCACAAGTGCTCATTGAAGCTGGGCAAACAAAGAAGAAGCAACAAAGACCTATCAGGGAAGGAGAGGAATCAAATAAGGAATGAAGTGCAAGACTAAGGTTGTTGTCCTTTGTTCCACTCTTATCTATTTTCGTAAAGGAAAGCGAAAATAGACTTTACTTGTTTGTTTCTAAGATAGCTACCAGTATTTGTGGGAATAGAAGCTTCGAGTGGACACTATTCCCGGTAACACATCTGAGCCCAAGTTGTGATACAGTTTCTAGGTAACCCCATGAACCAGTGCAATACTGCATCCTTGAGGGTAGAAGGGAACAATTTCAACTTCTGCTCGTCCTCTACATAGTCATAGGTTCAACAGAGAACAACAAATTCAAACAAGAAGGTATCAGGATCCTCGGTAGTTGGTCTATGGAAGTGAGGTAAGGCTGAAGGACTTATGTTTTTCATTTTTGTGTCCCCATTGGTCTCTCAGATAAGAAAGGCACCCTCTATTCTTTCCCCATCTCCTCTAATGTTTCGATTTTTAGCCATGGTCTCAAGAGGAATGGTTTCTTGTTCTTCTTCTGTTATAGGAACTTTGTATATCTCTGGAGGTTCACCTATAGATTCTTCTGGATCACTACCACCAAAGAAGAGAGAAGGGTGACTTAGTGATGTGGTGGGGGTGTTGGGTAGGAATTTTCCTGAATTGTCTCTGTTCCTACAAGGCATGAAAGGAAATCTCTTTTTTGGGTGATTTTTGTGTTTTCTTTGCTTGTACCTACAAAAATGAAATGGATTGACCAACATTTTGCAACTAACTGAAATGAATCTTGCGGAAATGGAAATTGTAGAATTGAAATGAAAGCAGGAAATGTCTAATCTACGTATGCTGAAATGAAATTGTAGAATTGAAATGAAAGTAGGAAATGTCTAATCTATGCTTGTTAAAATGAACTTGAAGAATTGAAATGAAAGTAGGAAATGTCTAATCTACTTTTGCAGAATTGAAATTGCAAAATTGAAATGAAACAACTACTCTACTTTTGCTGACATAAACTACTTAGCAGAATGATCCAATAGAAAATAGAAGAAAAGTAGTAATCACAAAATACTCTGATGCTTCCCTGGAAATGGAGCCAAAAAGAGTGGTGAGCTCAAGTATTGGAGCAATAATGTTGCAACTCCTGGGGCCTCCTTCTTTACATTTATCAACCCAGTAGTTCATAACAAACTTGGAAGTGACTGTGCTGTATGCACAAGTACTAGCTCTTACTATAGGTTGTCACTTGATCAGCTGGCACAAGTTCACTAGGAGCTTAAGCCAATTTCTATGAGTTTTTAGAAGAAGCTTTTACTGTGATGGAAGAAAGATAACTCTACAAGGCCTATTCTACTTGCAGAAAGAGAAGGAAAATTGAAATGAAACACAAACCTTAGCAAACCCTTGCTTACCCACTAACCCTAATTTTTCAAAAAGAGATGGAAACTACTAAAATGGCTGCCATTAACTACTAAAAAGGTAAATTACATTTATTCAAGATACTTCTAAAGAGAAACAATAAGAAATCATCATTTTTTACTTTTAAGTATTTTTATGTGGAATTATTATGCTTATGATTTGACTGGTTGTGACTGTGTAGAGGTTTGGAGGCAAAGGACAATGGAGTTGGATTTTGCAAATGGTGAGGAAGGTGTGGAGAGGTACTAAGAAGTCGCTAGTACCCTTAAGGAGACTTAAATTTCCATCAGACTTCGGAAAATCACTCGTAGGAGCTTCTACAGGAGGCTGCAGGGGATCTACGGGAGATTCTATAGGAGAATCTATAGGAGGAGGCCGAAAGTGGTTCTTGGAGGTTTGAAGGTGGAAGAATGATGGGAAAGGGGAAATGAAGGTTTGATGAAAGTGTTGAGGGGTCTAAAACTTTTCAAAGAAGATCAGGGACAAAGGAGATGGTTGGATTTGTTCAAATGGTGAGAAAACAGATCTATGAAAAAAAACGCAGAAATTAGGGTAGTTTGGCAAAATGTGGTGAATGAGTGGGGGAAATCTTGAGAGATGAACTAGTACAGGCTGTGTTATGGAGGAATGATGAGCTGGAATGTTTTACAAGAGATTTTCACACTTACTTCTCAAATTTGACCAAAGCAAGAACTGAAAAATAAAGGTTTGTCTATTTTAATCTAATTCTTACCTAAAACTAGAAAAATGCCAAACAATACTTTGTGAATAGAAAATGATGCAAGAAAACCATGGTGAATGAACATGAAATGATCTGAGCATGTGAATCCAAACTAATATCAACTTCTCCAACTCGAAATATCACACTAGAAGTTGCATTAGAAGAGCAAAAGTTGTGTTTTTGGTGGCAGTGGTAGTGCCTTGACCACAAATCATGGTCCCAAGGAAGGAGAAAGGAGATCAAGACCTGCTGGTGGCCTTTCCGGATCTTTTTCTATCACTGGAACAAACTACTTAAGAAACTTGAAGCAAAAACAATTGTTCTAACCATCAAAAGCAACCTAATTTAGCAAAGCAAGATTGACCTAAACAATAGAAATTATCTCATGAATGCAAGTAAAAGCATATAAATACACAAAGGAGGTGTTGGGTAGCTTCGGTTTGGCCCTAACCCAAGAGATTTAGCCCTGTAGAAAAAATCAATGCTGGTTCAAAACTTGGTTCATCTCCATTTATCAAAAAATGGCAGTGACATCACAAAACTGTCTTCAAAAAGAGCTCGAAAATGAACTAAGTACGAAGCTGCACAAAAGTACAAAAATATATTATGAAATGGCTAACCTACTGAGGCTTGAAGCCTTCTTATTTATACAAGTGGGGACTCCCAACAGTCCTCCTAAACTTAAGGAACTCGACTACATAGAACTGAAGAGAACAACAGCCTTACTTGACTTACTCGGTTGCCCCTTGGAATCATCAATGTGGGCCTTTGTCCTCCAAGCTGTTGATGAAGAATTTGAGGAAGGGGTCATCAATGAAGGAGACACCCCTCCTATAAGTCCTCATCCCCGTTTCCTCAAGTTTGGCTATCATTTTACTCATAAATTCCTGGTCCTTGTCCAAAATTGTCCGAACAATTTGCAATAAACACTCATTAGACTACATGGAAAAGTGGCCATCCCCATTCACTCTATTGACATAAATATATTCAAAAACATGCACAGAACTATTGAGAGTGGTGGATTAAATGAAAATAATAGGCAGAATGAGCCCATATAGTTACCCATTTCTGAGGCTCATAATTCTTCCTGAACACCCATTTGTTGCCAATGGGTTTCCTTCCAGTCAGCAACTCCACCAGATCCCAAGTCTCATTTTTGTGCAAAGATGCAATTTCATTAACCACAAACTCTTTCCAGAGTTTTCCATCCTCTGAATCTTCTGCTTCCTTCACAGTTCTGGTATCATCATTAGTAATTGATAAATAAAAATTTGAACAGAAAGCAGATGGAGTATACCTTTCTGGCTACCTTCTTCCTTGGACTGATCTTCTCACACCCGGAGTTTGTGGCTCTTCATCTTCTATTTCCTCCTCTATTGTAGAGTTTGATTCTTCCTCCTTTAGCTCAAACTCTATCTTCTCAGGTTCCTTTGGTTGGATTTCATGTTTAATAACATCTTTCAACTCTCTGAACAACACATCTCAGCTGTACACAACCTTCCTTGTTACTGGGTTCCAAAGCTTATAACCCTTTAAACCATCCTTATACCCAATAAATATGCACTTTTAAAATTTACTATCCAACTTGGTTCATCTCTCATTTGGAACATGTACATATGCATCACATCCAAATACCCTCATCTGTGAAAGAGAGGGTTTCTTACCAGTCCATACCTCTTGTGGAAATTATCCTCCAACGCTAATGAAGGTGATCTGTTGACGAGCTAACATGCTGTCTCCACCACCTCTACCTAGAATTCCTATCCTAACCTGGCACCACTGAGCATGCTTCTTTCCCTTTCCATCAATGGCTTGTTCATTCTTTCTGCAACTCCCTATAGCTCCATTTTGCTAAGGTGTGTATGGAGTAGTCTTCTGCCATGCTATACCACACTTCTTACAAAATTCTTTAGATTATGTACTGCAAAACTCTCCATGGCTATCTATCCTCAGCACCTTTATCTTCTTCTCTCTCTGGTTTTCCACCAGAGCATTAAATTATTTAAACCTATCAAAGACTTTAGATTTCTTCTTAAGGAAATATATCCATGTATTCCTTGAGAAGTCATCTATAAATGATACATAGTACATAGACTTACCCAGTGATGGAACCTTCATAGGTCCAAACACATCACTGTGCACAAGCTCTAATATATTTTTCACCCTCTTACCACCAAAGGGGAAACTCACCTAATTTGCTTCCCATATACACAATTTTCACAAAAATCAAAATCCAAAGAGCTATTACTCATACCTTCTCCCATACCTTTACCATGAAGTATTCAAAGGCCCTTCTCTCCAATATGTCCAAGCCTTTGATGCCACAACATGGTCTTCTCTCTAGAGACCACTAGATTTTCTGCTCCACTTTCAGGAACCATGGAACTTGTTATCACCAAAATAGGATTTTACCTTTTCCTTTTCATATTCTTGGATGAGTGTCAAGTCATCTTATGCTTTAGTGGGTAGGTGTTAGGTTAAGATGTCTCAAAGGTTTATATTTTCTTTTATGTCCAAATAAATTCTCACATCCCTTTCTTATGTTTCATGAGTCCCACAGCCCTATTAGAAACTCATAGCTCAAGGCAAATTTGAAAAGTTTGAAATTAGTCCTGAAACTATGAAAACGTTGCTCTTTTTGTAGCGCTTTTTGTAGCGTGCTACAAAAGCGTGGATTCATAAAAACAGTCTTGTCAGACATCAATCCAGTAAAAACCCATTAGATTTTTCATGATTAGGTGTCAATTACAAGTTAGTCTATGAGCATGCAACCTCTCCAAACTCATCATTTTGAATTTAGGGGTCTTTATGAATGATAATTTCAAAATTCAAAGAAGCTGCTAGTGTCATCATCTTAGTTTGCATGAAAACTCATGAAACAAAGTTGTTTTCGACAATAAACTTTGGGAATTATTCACCAAGGTTTTCCTCATCCATCATTCAGGAAAGGCTGATCATCATTCAAGTGAGGCTGATCTATTGAGTTTCAAAAGAAGCTGGTTTTGTTATAGGAACTCAAAAGAAAAGATGAGAGAGGAGAACAAACACCACGGGTCTGGCCATTGTTTGAGAACCGAGCCAGAAAACACTGAAATCCTAATAAGTAACAAAACAGTTGTAGAGGCCTTCAAGAAAGTAGGGTGCTGGAATTTTTGTAAAAAATTGCAAGGAGGGCATACCCAAGTAACCAAAGAGTTTGCACTTCATTTTGATGGTTTAAAGACAAAGGTTGAAATGCTTGATATGCTAGTTTCTCCAGAGGTTATAACATTGGTGACCGAAATTCCTAAGGGACAAGAAGCCTGGTTCAAGAACTTTACATTCAACATGGAGCCATGCAAGGTGTTCCTGAAGCCATAGTTTTCAAAAAATGACTTAACCAAAGTAGTTCCCAAAGACTACATCAAGGACAGCTACACCAACTTGCTCTTCAACATTTAGTGTTATTTCACTTGTGAAGGCAGATATCAGAAGGTCTATTCATATCATTTTAAACTTCTACATTTTTCTGGTATGATTTCTCTATATTTGCCTTACTTCTTATTTCGAAGTATAGCTAAGATGCCAAATAAAATTCAGCTAAAATCCCAAGGGTGCGAGACTTCACTTTTCATCATGGCCTAATTAAATTGATAGTGTTGCATGAACTCAAAAGGGTAAAAAAAGATTGGTCTTCATTTTCTTTTGTATGTGACTTTGGAATAGAAAACAAGATGAAGGTACTAGCTCTGGGATCAAAGAAACGTCATCAATAGAAGCTAGTAGGTCTATAATGACTAAGGAAAAAAGGTTTGCTAAATTAAAGCCAAGGAAATAGGTGAAAGAACAAGCAAGCAAAACCTCAGTAGTTAAAAGTCCAATAGTCATTCTTGAAACTCCTAAATCTTCCAAGGGAAAGACATCTGAGCTTAAAGGAAAAACACCTGAACAGTCTCCTAAATCTGCCAAGAGAAAGAGATCTGAGCTTAAAGGAGAAACACCAGAAGAGTCATCCAGCAAACTAGTTCAAAGGAGACTTACTAGGAGCCAGATTACAAAGGAAAAGGAGAAAACAGTGATTTCAGGAGAAGGTTCAAGCTTTAAGGGTGACTTAACTGATCTCTTAAGGGCCATTGACATTACGGAATCCACTTTGGTGCAGGCAGATGTGACAGAAGTCGATCTAAGGTAGTCAAAGAAAGTGAAATTGTTGGGTCCCTATAATACTAGTGATTACCCCATTACTATTGTAGTTGCATCCCTTATTAATAATTTTGTGCCCCTATTATCCCCATATTGTTATTACTGTGCCCCATAGAATCCCTCTATTGTTATTTTTGTGGCTTTATATTATTATTGTTAGGTCGGATGGGTTATATTGTGTCTCCTTAGACTCCTATATATAGAAAGGAGGTTTTGTCATTTGAATCATCCAAGAATTGTTCATTTATGTAATGTAAAGGAGGTTGCCCCCTCGAAGAGTCTGAATTCTAAGGCGTTGATCTATCTTTTCTATCTTTTCTTGAGCTAATTTCATAACATTTGGTAGAAGAGCTTTGGATTCTAGGGTTTCGCTGCTCCAAATAGGTCATTGTGGAATTTTCGCTATAAATTTTTTTCTGCGATGTTTCAGAAGCTAAAAAAAAACCCATTTGAGAAGAAATGACCATAAACCTTGGGTTCTAATTTCAGAGCTTTTCATGCTATATTTATGGAGATATGATCTAAGGAAGTTGGTCTTTTTGCAGACTCCTAAATTACATTCCAAACAGGGGACCTGGGAAAAATCATCATAACTTTCTCTCTGAGGATCGGATTGAAATTTCATAAGAAGGTACAGAAAGAGGATGGGCTTTAGTTTCTTATATTATATATTTTTCATAGACAAAGGTCAAAACAGTGATTTGTGGCACGTCGTACAAGTTCACTCTACCGAACTAGTCTATAATCAGGTCATTGTGGGAGATTTTGCATAACTCTTCCTTGGAGAATCCAATTTGGATCAGACTGGTGGCACTAGAAAGAGGACACAGAGGGCTACTACACGCACAACTTTAGAACTAGATGATCTGAAAGTACAGAGATACATCATAGGCAATATCAAGTTCCTACAAAGTGAAAAAATGTGTGTAGATTCTTTTAAATTTTTGCTTAAGATTGGTTTGAAAATTTATTTTGAAGGAATTCAAAGGGCATAGTAGAGCATTATTATCAGTAACTGATGCCTCAAGGAAAGAAACTGCAAACACCTAGTAAGCAACCTGAAAGCTCTAGCATGACTCAGAAGAAGAGGAAGAAATGCTACATGATATATCAAAATTACAAGAACAAGTGCAACAAATGTCACTCTCACAAAAGCTAACAGAAGCTAAGATAAATGGCGTGGAATCTAAGATAAGGGGCATGGAAGCTAATATGGATGATTTGAAGATAGATTTGAAGAGAGACATGGCATATTTGAAGAAAGATTTGACAAATTTTCTACAAGAAATACTTACTAATGGTGAAAAGATAGTAAAGGAAACTCATGATGCGAACAAAAGAAATGTTAATCATGATTTAATAGACTCTAATGTGGGATCGAAGACCCACCATATTCCAAAAATTGATATGAGGAAGTTTGATGGTAAGGATCCCACAACATGGATATTACAGATGGAGCAATTTTTCGATCTCAATAATGTGCAAAACACACAAAAGGTACGTATTACAACTTTATATTTGGAACCAAATCAGTCTATGTGGTATCAATGGATTTTCTCTTGTAAACAAGTTATCACTTGGGCAATTTCTACGGAAGAATTGACAACACATTATGAGTATACAAAAAGCAACACTTTTTTTAACCAATTGATAAGTCTCAAACAAACGGGTTCAATATGGAGCACATTGAGGAGTTCCAAAAATTGAACATAAAGGTAAAAAATATTCAGAGGAGCATAGGATTGATGCATTCATAGGGTCTTTAAAGGATAATATCCAACATGATGTTCGCCTTTGAGAACTTGATTCATTACAGAGGTCATTCAGGTTAGCAAGAAAAATGGAAAGCAAAATTATGGTAACCAGGAAGCATACCACTCACAACTATAAAGATGGAAGTGTTGTTGCCCCTAGTCTTCCAAACCTATAAGGTTGAAACCACAAAAAATTGGAAGAAAAAAAGAGAAAAAGGGATTTTTTACAATTGTGATAAGCAAATACACTAAAGGTCATAAGTGTGCTAGAAAGAAATTATTCTACATAGATTGCGAAGAGGAAAAAGAAAAGGGGCAAGAAAGGTCAAAAGAAGAGGATATACTCCAAGAACAAGGCCTAGATAAATAAGAAATGAATCCACCATATCTTTTAATGCATTGGCAGGAATTACCACTCCTCAAACCATCGAGATAGAAGGACAAATCAAGAAGAAAAAGGTAATAGTGTTGATTGATTCAGGAAGTACCCACAATTTTTTTCATTGTAAGGTAGCAAAAGAATTGAATTGCTTCTTATATCCAGCACCAGAGTGTCAAGTGATGGTTGCAAATGGAGGAACAATAAAATGCTTGGGAAAGTGCTGTAATATCAAGCTATTGATGGGAAAATATGTATTGACTAGCCCAATGCTTTCAATTCCAATGGGAGGTGCTGATGTTGTACTAGGAGTCCAATGGCTACAATCCTTGGGTACAATAGCTTTTAATTTTCAAGATATTTTCATGAGATTTTCTGTGGAAGGAAAGGAAGTTGAATTAAGGGGGATTGCAGGGAAACCGGGAAATATAATCAGCTCTAATGGTATGACAAAGCTTCTAAAAAAGGAACAAAGGGGTGTAATTGCACAATTATGTTCACTAGAT
>APFE030198163.1:0-11319 GCA_000404065.3 Pinus taeda | reverse complement strand
TCTTGAATAAAGATGAATGATACAAGTCTAAGAATTATGGGTACAGATAAGATACATGCAAATTTGGCAAGAAAATTTCTTTTCGAAATGTTGTAATCAAAGGCATGGATTATGATGAGAGCCAACAAGGGAAACTACACATGAGTTATTTCGACACTCAAAATAAATGTAGATCAAATCATGCATGGAGGCACCACAACATAATGTTTGGATTTGAAGATAATCAATAGAATATTAGCATTTAAAAATGTGAAAGTCCCATAGTTGATCTCTCTTATATAACTTGGAACAAGAAGACACTCCAGTTAGACATAAGAATCAATTTCTCTACTTGTCCTTATTACAGTATGGGAAGAAAGAAAGAAGAAAAGGTTATAAAGAAGAGCAATAGCTGTAGGTTTTAATCCCGTATAAAAATTACCTGCATACGAATTCTAAAACACAGAAAATAAACAATGCAAGAGCGTAACACATAAAACACATATACACAGTGATTTTCTCCTGGATCCCAAAACCGGGACTACCAGCTTGATTTTTCATTATGTTCCTTTCACTGCTATAATACATATTTATACATGGGGAAGCATCCAATACCATGGACCAAAAACCACCGCCTCCAAAAACATGTGTGAAAATCATGCACAAAACCATAGGTTGGTCTACCCATCCTAGCATAGGGTCCAAAACCAAAATTTTCCAAGGCACAGCCCCAAACCTCATAAAGTGGGGTTATGGGCATGCCTCTAACCCCCTATGACCCCCGTGCTACACTACATGGGCTAGTCATGTAAAGAATATAACACAACCCAACATTCTCCTGCTTGTTGTTTTCTTTCCATAGGGGGCCACATGAGAGCTTAGTCATTTTTCTAGCCCTGAAATGCCCATTGTCTCTCTACACCAAGAGAACTTCTCAGAGCTCAAAGATTTTGTCAATGCATCTGGAGTATTCTTCAAAGTGTCCACCTTTACCAGCAACACCTTTTTGTCATCTATCATATCCCCCACAAAGTGATACTGAACATTAATGTGCTTTGTCTTTCAATGATATGTGGGGTTCTTTGCCAAGAGAATTGCACTTTGGCTATGATAGTCTATCCTTATAGTTACTTGTACTAACCCCATACTTGAACATAATCTGTGTAACCAAACTTCTTCCTTGCTTGCATGAGTGGCTGCAATGTATTCTATCTCTATCGTTTATAGTGCCAATATAGATTGTTTCTTACTCATCGAATTGACTGCACCTCCAAACAGGTTAAACACATACCCACTTATAGATCTTCCCTAATCCAGATCTCTAGCCCATTTTGCATTAAAAAATCCACGAATATCAAACATTCTGTCCAATCCTGATCTTCCTTGGTAGCACAAACCATAATCACTAGTGTCTTGCAAATACCTAAAAACCTGCTTCACTATTGTCCAGTGCTCCTTCCCTGGTTTTGACATAAACCTACTCAATACTCCCACTGCATGCGCAATGTTTGGTATCGTATAGACCATTTCATACATCAAGCTACTAACTACACTTGCATATGGAACATGCGACATGTCCTCTTCCTCTTCTTGTGTCTTGGGACACTATTCAGTAGATAACCTCACACCTATAGGAATAGGAACCTTCACTAGTTTACTATCCTACATATTAAACCTCTACAATATTGTCTCAACATACTTCCTCTGGTTTAACCAGAGCATCCTCTTTGCCCAATCTTTTTTAATTTCCATGCCCAAAATATAGTTTGCAGCACCAAGATATTCCATGTCGAATTCGGAGGACAATTGGATCTTCAAATCCTGGATAATTTCTTTGTCATTTCCAACTAGCAACATATCATCCACATACAAGACCAGATAAATAACATGGTCACCAATTAATTTAAAATACACATAGTTATCTACTTTTGCTTTGGTGAAGCCAAGTCCCCGTATAAATGTATCAAAATTTCTAATTAACCCACATTCTTGGTGATTGTCTTGTAACCCATACAGAGACATTTCCTTAACTTGGCATTACCAGTTCTTTCTCACCTTTTCACTAACAAATCCTTCAGGTGCTTCATGTTTATATTTCCTCTTTAGAATCCTCCATGAACAAAGTTTCTTCAATCCATCTTCTCTACCTCAAAATGATGGAAATGCAGGGCAGCAAATAGATAAAAGTTAATCTAATAAGGAAGTTATCCTTGGCAGCAGAGGGAAAAAAATATCACCAAAATCAATTCTTGCACCTGGGAATAACCTTTCTACTAACTGAGCTTTGTATTCTCCAACCTTTACCTTCTACCATTTGTCTTCTTCCTTGGAACACCCATTTTCTACCCCAATGGGTTTCCTTCCAGCCGAACAAACTCCCCAAATCCCCAAACCTCATTTTTTGTGCAAAGATGCCATTTCATCAACCATGGCCTCTTTCCAGAGTTTTCCATCCTCTGAATGTACTGCTTCCTTCATAGTTCTGGGATCATTGTCAATAATAGATAAAGCAAATTTTGAATAGAAAGCATATGGACTATACCTTTCTGGTTGCCTTCTTTCTCAAACTGATCTTCTCACACTGGGAGTTTGTGGCTCTTTATCTTCTAGTTCCTCTTTTGTTGTAGAGTCTGATTCTTCCTCCTTAAGTTAAAGCTCTATCTTCTCAGGTTCCTTTGGTTGGAATTCATGTTTAATAACATCTTTTACCTCTCTGAAGACCACATCTCAGCTGTACACAACCTTCCGTGTGACTAGGTTCCAAAGCTTAAAACCCTTTAAACCATTCTTATACCCAATAAAGATGCACTTTTCAGATTTACTATCCAACTTGGTTTATTCCTCCTTTGGAACATGTACATATGCATCACATCCAAATACCCTCAGATGTGAAAGAGAGGGTTTCTTACCAATCCATACCTTCTATGGAGTCTTATCCTCGAACGCTGATGAAGGTGACCTGTTAACCAGGTAACATGTAGTATCCACCGCCTCTGCGCAAAATTCTTGTCCTAACCCGGCACCACTGAGCATGCTTCTTGCCATTTCCATCAATGTCTTATTCATTCTTTCTACAACTCCATTTTTCTAAGGTGTATATGGAGTAGTATTTTGTCATGCTATACCACACTTCCTAGGGAATTCTTCAAATTCCTTGTTGCAAAACTCTCCACCATTATCTATCGTCAGCACCTTTATCTTCTTCTCTGTTTGATTTTCCACGAGAGCCTTAAATTCTTTAGAACTCTCAAAGGCTTCAGATTTATTCCTAAGGAAATATATCCATGTATTCCTTGAGAAGTCATCTATAAATGATACATAGTACACAGACTTACCCAGTGATGGAACCTTCACAGGTCCAAACACATCACTATGCACAAGTTCTAATATCTATTTTTCCCTCTTACTACCAGAGGGGAAACTCACCTTATTTTGCTTCCCATATACGCAATTTTCATAGAAATCAAAATCCAGAGAGCTATTACTCTACCATACCTTTACCATGAAGTATTCGAAGTCCCTTTTCTCCAATATGTCCAAGCCTTTGATACCACAACATGGTCTTCTCTCTAGAGACCACTAGATTTTCTACTCCACTTTCAGGAACTAGAGAATTGTTGCACCCATCAATAATAATGCTACCTTCCAACTTGTACAGAGTTCCAATTCAAACTCCCCACATCAATACCAGTGCTCCCCAAACCATTTTGCAGGTATCCTTGTTGAACACTGTTTTTACACCTGCATCATCTAGCTTGCTTACAGAAATCAGATTTCTGGCCAATACAGGAATATGTAGAACACCCGGAAGTGTTCTAACCCTTCCACCTTGTAACTTCAACTTTACTTTTCTGAGACCAATGATTCTAGCTTTCCTATCATCCCCTAAGAAGACATCACCACCATCGTATTTATCATACTTTCAGAACCACTCTCTATGGGGAATGAAGTGAAAGGATGCACCTGAGTCGATCAACCATGCCTCATGATCTACATGTATACTTGAAGAATCCAAGTACACATCCCCACCTTCGTTTAAGGTGGTTTTCACCTCTGCCGAAGGACCATCATCAGATCCCTTTCCTTTATCAGGAGCTTTAGATTTACTGTCCCTTTTGTATTGCCCTTCCTTTCGGTATTTCCAACACACCACCTTTACAAGTTTTCCTGGAGATTTAGATCTCCCACACGATGAATTATTTTTGTTTCTGTTCTGATACCGTCCTCGTACAAACAAGGCATCACCATTCTGGCTCTCCATATTTTTCCGTCTCATCTCCTCCATTAGCAAGGATGAGACTATTTCATCAAACTGCGAGGCAATTGCATTTCTACCTATTGTAATAACCATACTATCCCACGAATCAGGTAGAGAACACAACAAACTAATGCACTTATCTTCATCTAAAATTTTAATATCAATAGATTTTAACTGATTTACCACAATATTAAATGTGCTCAGATGCTTTGTCACTAAGTCTCCATCTTTCATCCTCAAGTTATATAGCATTTTCCATAGGAATAGTTTATTCACCAAAGACTTAGATTGGTACAAAGTACCTCACTTGTCCCACAAAGCCTTCACCATAGCCTCCCATAATACATTTAGCAATACTGAATCTGAAACACAAAATCGTATTGTGCTCTTTGCCTTCCAATACAACTTCTTACATTCTTCATCAGACACTCCCGTTGGTTTAGTACCGAGATCTACCGCGATCCACTGATCTTTATCCACCAACAAATTCTCCATCTTGAGTTTCCACAACTCAAAACTCTGACCAATAAATTTCTTGATCTCTATCTTTCCACTGTGCACCATCGTCTTTCACCACCAGAATCGATCTCGCAAATCTCCCACTGAACAGGGTCTACCACAAGCCTGAGCCAAACCCGTCAGCAACAAAGGCATCCCCTTGAAGCCAAAACTACTCTGATACCAAATGTAGGTTTTAACCCATATAGAAATTACCTACATACGAATTCTAAAACATAGAAAATAAACAATGCGAGAGCATAACACATAAAAAAACATATACAAAGAGATTTTCCCCTGGATCTCAAAATCAGGACTACCAACTTGATTTTTCATTATATTCCTTTCAATGCTATAATACATATTTATAGATGCCGAAGCATCCAATACCATGGACCGAAAACCATCGCGTCCAAAAACATGTGCAAAAATCGTGCACAAAACCATAGGTGGGTCTTCCCATCCTAACATAGGGTCTAAAACCAAAATTTTCCAAGGCGCTGCCCCAGACCCCATAAAGTGGGGTTATGGGTATGCCTCTAACCCCCTGTGACCCCCCCTCCCCACCCCGCTACACTACATGGTCTAACTATGGAAAGAATATAACACAACCCAACAATAGTGGTTTGTATGCTTAAGAAATGGCGGAAATTAACCTAGTCAGGAAAATTGATGCAAGAAATTAGCTTATATCTAAGTATCGAATAAAAAGGAAGATAACATACTCATGGGGAGTAGATCCCTTTCTCCTCTTCATTAATGAGAAGAGGTTAGCTTCAATGGAATCTAGAAAGGTCATATGCAAGGAACACAAAGGAACATTCCAAAGAATGCATCTAAAGGATATAGGGAAGTATGCCATTTTATGTTGATTGTAAGACTGTGTGTAGATGGTGACGATATATTTACTACTTAAGTTTCTTTAGAAAGTATTCTTTGCATATTTCTAATGAAAAAATAGAGGATGCCCATAAGGGTAGAATACTGAAGTTAAAATTTGAGTATCAAATTATTCATTGAAATATGGTATCATTATTTGGTATCAGTTGTGTACTATAAGATAGGGAAAATGGTTTTTTTTTCATATTATGTTTGGGTAATTAGAGTGGACTGATGTTGTAATCCCATTCTATGAGGTAATTGGTATCATGCACCATATTGGGTGGTGAAAGGAGCATGATCAGAGGATGAGGAAACTCGTTTGTGAATTTCTAAACAAATGCTATCAACAACATCAATTCAAAAATTAGAATTATTCATCATAAAGGTGTTAACACTCAACATCAAAGGTACTATCAATTGGTATTTACAATCATCAGACTCTTTGTCATAGTATGGAATTCATGTTGTCAATATGAGATTGTATGTCCAACTATTTGCATGCAAATCCTAATTTCTATGACTAATATTTATGATGAGTCAAATATTAATTGTGAGTTTGTTACCATTAGAATTTTTCTAAGTGAAATGCAATTTGAGTTCTTTAAGTATTCATTGGTGAGAGTCCCTCTATGTTTGTAAAAAGTGTTATACTTTGTTTTTCATCAGTTGGAAATTAATAGTGTCATGCATAGGAAAGGTTCTTGTTGCTAGAGGTCAGGTGTATGTGTCTATGTAGGCACTATTATGAATGTAATCCTAGATGAGAGTTAGACCAGAAGGAATTATTTATTTCATGGTTCATTTGAACAAGCATGTGTTGGTTTAGCAAGTGGTCCCTCTTTCCTACTTGAGGAAGATATTGAGAGTAATTCCTCCTTTCCCTTAAACTCAATCTTCTTCACAGGATAGAGAGGAAGTTGATTGGATCCTATCAAAGGTACCTGAGGTTATTAGCTTAAGAAGAATCAGTTGATAGGCCCACAAGATCAGAAGATAGAGGAATATTATCTATAGGGAAAGTATCTTACTCTCATTACCATTGATGTCAAAAGGGGAGAAGTATTGTTGATCAAATAATAGAAGGTAAATAATCTCATACAAAGAGGAAGAAATAGCTCCAGAAAAACACAAAAATAAGTATCAAAGATAAATAAGAGAAGTACAGTTTGTTTGATCATCACTGAATCATTAGTGATTAAGTGTTGTTTGATTGTGTTTCCATCAATGCAAAAGGGGGAGATTGTTGGAAATATGTTGTCATTGATGGAAAAGGCAAAGGTATAAGAAATGGAAAATATTGGCAAAAGAAAAGCATGGAAACTGCAAATGCATTGGTAAATATGTTTTCATTGATGGAAAAAGAAAAGGTTTTTGGCAATGGAAAAGGTAGCAGGCATAGTGCAGAGACTTGAGAGCCGGTTCTTAAGTTTTATATAATCTCAAATGCAGGTTGAACTCACATAGATGAGAAGAGCTCTGGAATAGATTTCTAGTGGCATGCAAAAGTTCAAAAATGGGCTCCTGTATCAAAATATAGAGCCATTCAAAGTTGCTGCCCCAAGTCAAAGTAAGAAGAGATAAAGGAGTTAGAAGGAGTTTGGAAACCATTTTGGCACACATCCAAAGACGAAAAAAGTTCCAAACTTGGTGGCAAGGGTGGAAGAGAAACCATAAAGAGTTTTGGGTTGACATGCATGGACAATGTAGAAGCATGGATCAGTTCTAATGGCTCAGGTAGAGCCCACCCAATGGAGACCACCCAGTGTATATACCTCGATGTTTTCCAATAAATACACAAGTTTAAACATTGAGATGTATGGAGCGTGATGATTCCATGAAATTATGCCATCCCATAAGAGTTACCCCAGTGAGTACACCCAAAAGGTTTGCAAAGGATGCACAAAGGTAAGAATTGGGATGCAACAGAATTAGATGATGCAAGGAGTAGGGTTAAATTGTAGGCAAGTCCAGTGAAAGTTTACATGCCACTTGTCCCCCAACATCTCATCAGAGTAATTGCGAGGAGGTCTACAAGTTTACCGTTAACATGTAGGATAGATCATGCAATGGGTGGTTTCCCCAAACTGTTAATCAAAGATCAATGAAAGAGGTGAACTGTATAGTCCCCCTATAACACCATAAGCATCCTAAGGGGGTTCACACAAATAACAAGAAGTTTTTCAACAGGCCAGGCAACATGAAAATAGGAGATAGGTATTAGTCAAGAGGAAAGTTATGCAAAGAAAATCAAAAGAAAACGGTCTGATCTTTTTAAAATTTTTGGAAAGGAAATTAGAAGAAAATAATTCCTCAGGGACCCTTTATCTCTCCTTTGACATAGGACACATGGAGGCATCTTATTGGATTTTATAGATAACATGTATGATGAATCAACATGACGTGGTCAAATCGGTGGTTGACATGTGGTAGAAAGTATTCACATTTTTTGTTACCTAAAAGGCCCATATTTAAGTGGCATATATCATCAATCACAAGATAACATGTAACATAGATGATGTCATCCCGTTGGTTGGAGCCAAACAAGATATTAATAGTGCATAGGTGGAAGTGCAAGGACACATTGACATCGACAGGTCGATAGGTGACAACCAATTAAATGAGCCCTAGATGACCACGTAGGATAACTAATCCCACAAGGCCTAGCCTCGATGATTATTAAAGTGCACAAAGTGGAAGCATCAGGAGAGGAAAGTATCATGACACAAAGGACAGAAAGGCTAGAAGGTCAAAAGGAATCAAATCTCATGAGGGTGGTCCCCACAGGACACATTGACTTGGCGAATAAACTCTAATGAATGTATAAAAGGTCACAAGTTTAAAACACGTCGGGATAGAGGGACTATGGGGTAAGCCTTTACCCTTGGTCATTTCATGTAGAAAAATACCAAGGGCATGGAAGAATTAAAAAAGGACACAAATAAAAAGTGTCAAGTTTGGGAGCTCTAACTTTAGCACCATCCTTTGGTCATTTTGGATAGAAACAAGGCCAATGGTGTGGAGCCATTATCGCAGGGATTTGGCTCATGAAGGGTTTAAATAGGCTAAGCCCCTAAAAGCCTAAGCTAATGGGTGTAGAGACTTGGTCATATAGGTCAAAATCAGGTAAAGGTGATAGTGAAGGGGCTTAAGCTCAAATTCAGTGAAACTATTAGTTTGGTAGAAAAATTGAAATTTAAGCCAAAGTGAACTGCAAATAAAAATAGAAGAAGCACTGGAAAAACCTGTAAAATACAAGAATTTCTAAGATTAGTGAAATAAGTTAGTTTAACTGGAAGAAAATGTTTCTTGAAGGTCGATAACATGGTTACCATAGTTAGAGGACTCAAATGAATAAGGAAAAGGAAAAAATAAAGAATTCGTGCAAAGACCAAAGAGAAATAGAAGATAAATTTAAAACTGTAGTTAAACTATGATAACATTCTAGAATAGGAGATTTAACCAGTTAAACTCATATATATATTTATCCGAACAACATATAAGTATTTGAAGACTTGTTGATGACATGCAGAATGTTATGCCACCAACTTAGGAATCAGAAGAAAAGATTGATCAATGACTTAAAAATTATCCTCTTCAAGGGGGAAACCTCCTTTACATTACATAAATGAAAAATTCTTTGATAATACCCCCTTCATATATACAGAAGTTTAAGGGATCACAATATAATCACATCCTACATAACAATAGTAATGTAAGATCACAATAATAAGAGTAATGGCCTTCTATGGGGGATACATGGGCACCACAATAATAATACGGGGATATATTAACAATAACAATAAGGAGGATACACTAGTATTATAGGGACGTAACATGTCCCTCTCCTTCAAAAAAGTGTTTTCCTTGGTGCTTAAGTAGTATTGGATTGTAGAATTGAGGCTTCTGTGATCCATTATATTTATAAGAAGAGCTTCGGCGTAAATCACATAGGACAGATCTTAGTCGACGCATTTCGAACCAGCTAGTGTGGTTCATTGTAAGGACGAGTTGAAGACACAAATCCCGCCTAGCATGTTAAATAGACTGAGCAGAGACTCTAACAGTTACCCAACTCTAACGGCTATCTAATAGCTAATTTGGACTCCAAGGTCCAGGTCAAGACTAAATTATTAAATGTAACATTCTTTTTTATTTTTATTTCTAAAATTATTTTTATTTTTATTTTTATAGTACTAAGATTTAATAATATATAATTTTATATAAAAGATAGCATCAAAAATATATTAAATTGTAAAGGTTATCCTATACAAGAATTACTTAATAGTCTATTTTTATGGTCAAGATTATAATAATATTATAACGATATCAATCAAAATAAGGTAAGCGAAGAGCTACCAATTATTCCTTTACTAATTTATTTATTAAAATATATCTAAATTTTTACGGTATACGAAGAGAATTACTCACCCTTATGGTTGATTTACCAGGTAAAGTTAATTTGTTTATAATTTTCTCAATGTAAAATTGTTTAATATGCTAATTAATAGTACTATTATGAATGTCGGGAAAATCTAAAATCCAATAATAATAATATTATATATTATAATATATATTATATTATATATATTATATATATATATATATATATAATACTTAATTAAATGTATATATAATATAATAATTATTTCTTAATATAATAATATATATATATTATATATATATATATATATTATATATTATTACTAATTTAAATAGATAACTAAAGTCAAGTTGTTAACAGATATCTAGATATATCATACTTATGGTAGAAGTAAAAAGTAATATAGATAAGAGTAAGAATATCATTGCAAATAAATTAAAAGAAATTAGAACCTAGAATAAATAGTAATTAACTACTAAATACTAATGGATTATGAAACTAACAAAATGAATAAAGATAGGAATATAAATACAAATGTCAATAAAAATAACTTAGAATTTAGACTTCATAATGATTAGTTATGCTATAATAATGACCTTGAGGAGGCATAAATAATTAACTAGGTAAGAATACTAACTGAGACAATATCTATATATAAGCCTGAATCTAAACGTAAGTAGAATATCCAAAATAGTACTCATTAATATATAAAGGGGAATCTAATAGACACCTATCTTAATATATAAAAGAGGAGAATATAAGAACCCTACGGAAGAGAAGCAACCAGGAAGAGCATCAAAGAAACATAGGAGGCGAAGGATCAGAGAGAAACTCAAGGAAACCCTAGCTCAAGGCGGAAGAGGAAGAATCAGACCGGATAAGGGGGAACGAAGCAGAAGAACAAAGGGCGGGGGGGGGGAGAGGGTAAAAGAACCACTAAGACGATAGGGCGGGGATCCAACACCTACTTACCTTCCAGCCATCATCTCTGTTGAGATTGATAGGCCTTTTTTCAATTTCTATAGCTTCCCTTAACTTCCGATGACAGAACTGAGCCACCTTGGCAATCACCTTGGCTTCTTCTATACAGACATGATGCTTTGTCTTGTCCACATGCTCCGCTAAGGCTGACGACTTTGTTCTCCGATGTCTCAGGTCAGCAGCATGTTCACAGATTCATTGCTGGATGGATCGCCCTGTTTCTCCTATATAGGGCGTCCCACATGAGCAAGGAATCAAATAAACCCCCTTCATGTCCATAGGGTTAACAGGATCCTTTACTGACCGAAGGGAATTACGAATGGTTTTGAGGGGTCTGAAG
>APFE030198155.1:131520-150159 GCA_000404065.3 Pinus taeda | reverse complement strand
CCTCCCAACAACCTGGAGCTAATCTAGGAACTGAATCCCTATTGTTGTCATCCTTCAGAGATTTTTGCCTATTTGACTCAAACAGCAAAATCTCAACAATTCTTGGAAAACATAGCCATATGATGAGTATAAATTATTATCCTCCATGCCCAAACCCAGATCTTACTATTGGTGCAGCAAGCCATTCAGATGCAAGTGCCATCACTGTGTTAATGCAAAGCGATAATGTCAGTGGCCTGCAAGTATTTAGAAATGGAAAGTGGGCTTCTATAGAACCCATAGCTGACGCGTTTGTGGTCAATTTGGGAGATCAGCTGCAGGTGAGAAAGAATGCGCAGATCTATAAAGTTAAGTTATTTTCTCTCATCGTGCAAGAATTTGATACTAATCATTCAATTTTTGTTGTGTGTGATTTGAATTGTATTAGGTTGTGAGCAATGGGAAATTTAAGAGCGTGGATCATCGAGTAATAACGAATAAGCAGAGTGCACGCATATCAATTCCCACTTTTTATTCTCCTGGACACGATGCTTTTATTGCCCCTGCAACTAGCATGGTGGATGAACATCAGCCGGCTGTGTATAGAGGATACAAGTTTGAAGAGTTTGAAGGAGCTTTCTGGAACCAGGAATTAAAGGGAAAGAGTATACTGGATCGTTTCAAGATCTAATGAAAGATCTATTGAACACTCATTTATGTTGGTCTTTCATGTAGGCATCAAGAATTTGAATTCAATGAACCGAATAAATAATATATGTAATGCATGCATTGAATTAATAATTTAGGATTTATTAAGAAATGTATAAGTAATTGAGTTTTCAAAATACTTTTTTAATAATAATAAAGTTTTAGTTTTAAATAAAAGGTTTAAGTTTTAAATTATTTTATTTTTCTTATTTTTTTAAAATGCATTTTTATTTTATATTAAAAATAATTTATTTATTTTTTAATTTATATGGGTCTTGGATAGATGGTGATCAAATGTAATATATTTACCCAAACTCATGTAATTACAGAATATTATTATTTAACTGGTTGAAGTTTTGAATCAAGTAGTTATGGAATGACTTGTAACTACTATTGTGGGTTCCAAGAAATGATTGGAGTAGTGTGAGCAAGTTAAATGGTTTTCTTTCCTTCTAGTGGATGGGGGAAAAATAATTTAAGAAACATATAGTCACAACTCATGAAGTTTGGTACTTGGACTCATTTTATAAGCTCAACAAAAAGGCCCTAGTTGTAGCCGCCATTAATATTCCCCCTTTTTCATTGGTAGCCACGGCATGATGCTCTATACTCTTGTAGTTATTGCAGCAGCCATTAATATTCAACCTTTTTCCTTGGTAGCCACGCAATTATGCTCTATATTCTTGTAGATTTCATTGCTAAATACCTTCACAAAGAAAAGATGAGGGAAAGACAATCACTCTAAGCGTAGAGATCAGGGAAAGACAATCACTCTAAGCTTAGTAGCTTGGCGATAGATACTCTTTGTTGGCCTCAATCACCTCTTCATAGTGGGTAGTAGCTTGGAGATAGATACTCTTCATTGGCCTCAATCTCCTATTCATAGCGGGTAAAGAAAGAGTTGTAAATTGCCATCAACCTTCCAAACCATGGACTATTGAAAGCCATTGTGTTTCTCTTGTCCGCAACAGATTATCCAAATATATTATACTAATAGATAAGTAAATCCATTCTTTATGGAGAAGAATAAATCGTTTCTTTAGATTTTTCGAAAATATCATGTTGTTGCGTTTTGCATGGAAAAACTAAGCAATTATCATAGATTTATGAATATATATATATATATAGTAAAAAGAAAATATATTACTACATGTAGATAAAGATTGTTATTACCATATAGATTGTTGCAGCGTTAAAAGATAAGTAAGCTTTCTTGTCTTTATATGACATTGCATATGCCTTTTATGTAAGAAAAGATACAATGCATGCTCTTTTCTTGAAAATGGATTTCGTAGTCATTTTCGTGGAAGTGAATATAGATTAAAGAGGGTAATTTCTGAAATATTCTCATGGGCAAGAATACTTACAGCTTTTCCAGGGTATATCGGTGTTCAATGATGTGATTGATTATTGTGTCTCTTTAATGATGTTGATTCCTTATCTAATGTGATATTCATAACGTCAAGTATGTGATTAATTAATCTCATTAACAAAATCATGAAATGGATGCAAGGTTCATCAAACAATTTATTAAATATACTACAATAGTACTACAACAATGGTTGTTAATGGTTATGCAACTTACTGTCTTCTATTGAAAGTTACTTTATGTACTAATGAACACTCTGT
Source organism: Pinus taeda (assembly GCA_000404065.3). NCBI lineage: Eukaryota > Viridiplantae > Streptophyta > Pinopsida > Pinales > Pinaceae > Pinus > Pinus taeda. The sequence goes on along the minus strand of APFE030198155.1, from coordinate 147,843 downwards.
CTAATGGTTAATGAGGAATTTGGAATAATGATTTGGATAATTACTTGTGGGTAATTTGTGTAAAAAAAAATCTAGCTCCCTGCATTTTTATGTGAGGTTACCGGGGTATGTTACAAGTGGTATCAGAGATAAAGGTTGCAACACTAACGCATTTGGGAATTTTTAAGTAGAAAGGAAATCGAGGTATGCTACTAGTGAGCATCAACTCAGGTATGAGTCTATCAACCTACATATTAATATATGCAGTACACTATTTTTGACATGATATGTGTGATTCATGTTTATAACTGCAAGGAGTAGTATGTTTGCTACAAAACTATGTTCATGACATTTGAATCTTGATGAGGATAAAAGATAATAAAACCTTTGTCAGACTTATGAACAATCCTAAACACTCACTAAAGAAAGTGACAATTAACTACCAACTTTTGCAAATATGAAAAATTAATGATAGACTTAATGAACATGAAAGTTACATGCACTACTTTTAATGAGTGAATGCATGAATGTAAATATGGGGACATCCTTGAATAAGACAATAGAGTGTTTTAAAAGGACATTGGAAGAACCCCTTTAGATATTGAAAATAAACAATGAATCAAGTAGTGAGACTTGATTGTAATAACTAATTGTTGATTAAGTTTTCTCATGGTTGCATTAAGATGGTTCGTAGTTGTGATTGGTTAGTGTTTCACGACTAACTAATAAAACTTATATGAATGAATTGAATTTGATTTAATTACTTGAATTGTAGTTACTTCATTTATTGGTCTGTTAATAACACTGTGGAAATTCGAAATGATACAGAAAGTGAATACTTGTTAAATAATGCATATTTATGACTAACGTTGTTGATGGGATTAAGTAGTGGTAGCTTAGTGACCAAGTGAATACTTATAAATAATGCATATTTATGAATAACATTGCTGATGGGATTAAGTAGTGGCAGTTTAATGGCCACAAGAAAACCTGTGAAGGTAAAATCATATTACAACCATAAATGAGAAAGTATAATGTTATATGATATGCATAATTGTGTTACTTGGAAAATTAGAATGTATACAACATGTATGTTAGTTATGTTTTCTATCAATCTAGATATTATGGAACCATGTTGAGGGTTAGGTGTCAATGCATGGTGTACATGCATGTTTATTTTGTTAATGATAATGTTCATATGCTTCTTTATGTAAATTGTTATGGGAAATAGTGCTAAAGACATAATTTAACATGCTATATAGTTGTGAAAGCCCAGAAGGCCTTGGGTTGATGGTGGTTGCCTGTTCGGAGGGGTTAATGGCACTTTGATGCCTAGAATTCCTCTCGGTAGAGATAAATGATCTCAATAAGGGAAAAAAGTTGGCGAAGATGGTGGAGAGCGTAAAAATCCTGTTAGGCCCCTATAATACTAGTGATTCCACCATTAGTATTGTCAATGTATCCCTTATTTTTATTATTGTTCCCTTATTGTCCCCATATTTTTATTAGTATGCCCCATAGAAACCCACTATTGTTATTTTTGTGCCTTTATGTTATTACTGTTATGTCAGCTTGATTATATTGTGACCCCTTAGACTCTTATATATTGAAGGGAGGTTTAGTCATTTGTATCATCCATGAATTTTTCATTTGTGTAATGTAAAGGAGGTTGCCCCCACGAAGAGTCTGATTTATAAGGTGTTGATCTATATTTTCTATCTTTTTGTGAACTAGTTTCCTAACATTTGGTATGAGAGCTTTGGATTCTAGGGATTCACTGCTCCAAACAGGTCATCATGGAATTTTCGTTATAACTTTGTTTCTACGATGTTTTAGAAGATAAAAAAACCCCATTTGAGCCACAAGCACTCTAAACTTCAGGTGCGAATTTTAGAGCTTGTCTCACTATATTTGCGGAGATATGATCTCAGGAAGTTAGGGTTTTTGCAGGCTCCCGAATTACATTCCAAACAAATGACCTAGGGAAACTTGTCATAACTTTTGTTTTGAGCATCAGATTGAAATTTCGTAAGAATTTTCAGAAATAGGATGGCCTGTAGTTTTTTGTGTATCAGTTTCAATTACTAAGATCGAAACAGTGACATGTATTACATCGTACAAGTTCGCTCTACTGAACTAGTCTATAATCAGGTCACCGTGGGAGATTTGGCATAACTATTCCTTGGATAATCTAACCTTGATCAGACTTGCGAGGTTAGAAATAGGACTCAAAGGGATACCGCGGGACAAGATTTCAAATATTCGAGAGCCGTAGTTGCAGAGATACAACAGATTCAATATCAAGCTCTTACAAAGTGAAAAAGAGGTGTGTAGTTTTTTTTTAAATTTTTCATAAGATTGGTTTGAAAATTGGTTTCAAGGAATTCAAGCTGTAGGCGGACATGTAGAGAATCCTTAACTGCTCTCCTTCCCCGAGTGAAAACCTTCCACCTCTCTATATCAAACATTTGAAGTATACTCTGCTACCTTGCCCTTGGAAAATCTCCTTTACTGAGTTCATCTAGCCCTACTTCCTTATCTCTTGATTCCATAGCCCAATGGTCTAATCAACATCGATTTACCTATTTGTTTAAAGAGATCCCACCACCCAATCTAAAACAAACCAAAACCCCTTAAGTAATCCATAACTAGCCTAAAATCCCAACAAACAAAGATAAATCATATAGAGAGAGCCCTCTCTGAGCCTAGTTTGGCTAGAACCTATGCTCCAAAGTTAGTTAGTAGTTACCTCAACCATTTTCTTTGTTCCAATAAATTCTAGAGAAAATACTGAGAGATAACATAGTGGTGACCATACTGGGGACTTCGATCCTCAAGTCCTAACAAAGCTTTAAGAAATTTTACATCTATATGTTGAGCCGCTTAAAGTGATTTATTAGAAGTTATTTTGCAAGATCTCACAAAAGCAATTAAAAATTTTGAAATTATGGCTTCTAGGAAGACTCATTTTACTAGGGCTGATGCAGACCCAAACCGTGCCCTAGCAGTTGGTAATCCTAACCTAATTTCAACGAAATCCAAAAAAGAAGAAACTCAGGTTGTTTACATACCATTAGTTAAAGCTAATTCATGTCCTGATGAGTGGTTATTTTTGGAAGAACTTCCCTTTGATGTGCCATTTGACTTATCATTATTTAGAACAAAATCTAAAACTGCAATAGATGAAACTATTCTAGACCCTAATTTTGTTGTTGATCTTGAAGTTGAACAGGCAAATCAATCAATAGATGAATACATTTTGAGAAATCCTCAATCATCCATTAATACTGTTGCCACCCCTGAGCTTTCTGAACAGTTGTCTTTTAGTTTGAGTTCACCATTTTTTCCTTCAACTCCCAGAATAATACCTTCAAAATTACATTCATCCCCACCATTTATACCTACACTTCCACACCAACCTATAAGTACCAATTCATCATCATCTAGTTCACATGCATCAATTTCAAGCCATTATTCAACCACCTCAACTTTACTCCCCAGTCAAACCACAATCAAAACAATGGGAAACAGATATGCTCCTCTTGTCCTAAATACCCAACTTCATTCCATGGTTGTAGATTATCAGATATATTTTCTTGTTTGATGCTACTGGTCATTACACTGCCCATCAACATGTAAACAAGATGTCAGAATTTTTTGAATTACATGAAATAGATGAGGCAGACGTCCAAATGAGACTCTTTGCCCAAACCTTAACTGGTGAGGTAAAGAAATGGTTCAAAGCCTTTCCTGCCAACCATATTGCAGTCCTAGCAAACTTTCGAAGGTTATTCATAGATAGGTGGGAAAGAAAAAAGAAGCCCTTAGAGATACTTTCTGAATATGACAATATTAGGAGAAATCCCAACGAGTCAATTCAGGACTATTGCACCAGGTTTAATAATATCTATAATGCAATTCCAGCTAACACTAAGCCCCCACTTGACTTAGCATTGATTAAGTTCCCTGATGGTTTTGATGCTGATATGTCATACCAGCTCAGGGAGAGAAATTCTGAAACCTTTGAGCAAATGCAGAGTAATGTTGTCAGTGTAGAAGCCAACTTGTTAGCTAGGAGATCACGAATGAGGAATGAAAAGAAAGTTCCATTTAAAGAAGAAGCTTCAACTTCAGATGGAAAAGTAGATGTTTTAGCTAAAAGTTTAGAAAGAATTATGGATAGATTAGATATCATGGATAGGAAAAATCATGGGAAAATCAACAGAAAACACCTCCAATAAGAAACCGATATGATAATCACCCTATACGTGACCTCAGTTGAATATTTATTAAACAAAAGGTATTATAGACTCAGGTCCCGGTGTGTGTTCTGTGTTGTTGAAACAACGAATCGATTAGATTTCCAATACACAGACATTTTGAATGGAAAGCAGCAGAGAAATACAGTAAGCAATACTAGACAAAAACTATTTTTAATAAGGAGTTCACCTATTCTCCAGGGCTACGTCTCCAGTCTAGCTTCAGTGGTGGCCTTGTTTTATTGTGTCTTTTAGCAAAAGATTTACAATGCAAGGACTCAATATGAGTTCTCTTGACAGCAGATTTTGCTTGGCAGGGTGGTTCTTGGATTCCCCAAGCCACTCAGAGTTCACAAACTCCCTTTCTTCGTGCCAGCTCTGTGACCTTTGGTCTACAGTGGAAAGAGCCAATTGTGATGCTCAATCCAGACAGATTCTTCTATGAGAAGGCTTGATTCTTCAAGCTCTTTGGTGCTTGATGCTGCCTATGGTCAACTTGGCCCTCTGTCTCCTCTGCTTGGCTTTACTGCTCTCTGTGCTTAGTCCTCCTCACAGGTTTCACTGTTCACTGTCTCTCTTGGTCGCCTGGACTCTTCGATCTCAATATCTCTTCTGATCTCTCGTTCACTGTCTCTGCTCATGGCTTTAGCCATTCAACCTCCGTGTTTGTTCGTTTCCTCTCCTTCCTGCATCGATTTTCCAGTCGCCTATGTGCTTGGAATTCCCTATTCGGCGTCAGCATAATGCTCAGGAAGTAGCCACGTGTCTCCATCGGAACTTCGCTAACCCGCTTGTCGATTCGTTGCTTTCTCCTCCATGGCGGTCAACGGATTCCAAATCCTCTTAAATCACGACTTGATCACCTGTCAATTCTACTCTGTCTATCGGCTGCAATCTCAGCTATCCAATCTGGGCTCCTCAAGATCCAACGCCATTCGCACGTCGAGCATGGTTGACTTTCTCGACCAATAATGCACGATCGTGGTGGTTTTTCTCTCTCCTCTACTGCCACGTGTCGATCGCTGATTGTGATCGCTCCACTTTCTCCAAACCACTTATCGTTCAAGGGTGTCCTGATCAAACCACAGGTTTCCAGGCCATGGGTCCCATCGTCGTACGTTGGTGCTTTTTACCTTTTTCCGCCCGCGGTCCCTTAGCTCCCAACGTCACCAAGCACTTAAGCTCTACCATTTCGGCCCTGTTTGCCTAGTGATGCGGCGCTTCAAAAACCACCTCCTTTTCCTAATTTGAGGCTCCCAAGGGCTATTTTGACCTCCTGCGGAGTCTCCATGGGCCTCATTCAGCGCGCTTTGACCGAGGTCCTCGTTGTTCCACGCCGGCTGCCATGGCCACTAGTTCAGGGTGTTTTTGACTGTTGTTTGGAATCTTCAAGGATTTGTTCGACCTATTTTAGTCACGGTTCTTATGACAGTTGTTTATGGCTCTGATTTGGATCACAGCCTCCCAACTGAAAATCTTTTGGACCACCAAAAGTTGGTTTTCTTCAAGCATCGACTAAGTGAGGAAACTGTTGTTCACTTGTCCAATCTCAATCCACTTCGCACTGCTCGGCTTCAAACCTTTAAGCCCAATTCTGAGGTATTCCACCTGTCCACTGCGTGTCGTCCTTACCTTCCTGTCCAACACTGTATCTTCCTGCAACTCATTAAGATATTCCGGTAGTAGGTCGTCAACAGAAGGCAATTGACTCTGCTCTTCAAGGTCCTCAGCCATTGAATGTTCAAACAATCTCAAGAAATCTGCATTCACGACTGAGTAGATGTGCATGTAAGTTGGCAGATCAAGACGAAAAGCATTCTCACCAATCCTCTCAAGTATCTTGAAGGGTCCATACCTGCTAGGTTTTAGCTTTTTACCTTCACCTTGCATCTTTTCCTTGCTGATATACAGCCAGACTTGGTCTCGAACTTGAAAATTATGCTCCATCTGATGCTTATCATGCCTAGCCTTGTACTTGGCCTGGTTCCTTTCCAGTTGTTCCTGTACTACCTGGTGGATCTCCTGGATCTATTCAATGAACCTAGTTGCCTTGTCCACATCACTTTGTCCATCAACCATGGTATCTTTACCAAAGACAAAATCCAAAGGAGACCTTGGTATGAAACCAAAGCAGGTCTCAAAAGTAGATCTCTGTGTAGAAGAGTGCTTGGCTCTATTGTAAGCATGCTGCACATAACACAAATGCTCATCCCAAAGCTTAGGATGTTTGCTGCAATATCCTCTCAGTAACTAAATCACTGTCCTGTTAACTACTTCTTTCTGGCCATCTGTTTGTGGATGAAAAGTTGCGCTTTTCTTTAATGTGGTGTCCATTAGTTCCCACAGACTTGACCAAAAAATCCCCACAAATTGGGTGTCTTGATCAGATATAATGGAAGTGGGTAATCCAAAATGAACCCATACATGTTCAAAGAACAATTTTGCAGTTTGTTCAGCCTGTAATCTGTTTACTACAAGGGTATCAAAATACACATTTTTCTAAACCATTTCCACAACAATATAGATAGTCAGACCTTTCCTAGATTTAGGCAGTCCCCCAACAAAATCCATGGAAATGCTTTCCCAAGGGTGAGAAGGAACTGGCAAAGGAGTGTATAAGCCTAGTTTCCTATTATTGGGCTTGCTTTTAGCAGACATAGCACACCCCTTTACATATCTAGAAACTGTATCATTCATTTTCGGCCAATAGCAGAACCTTTGCACCTGTGCAACTGTTTTACTTATTCCAAAATGACCTGATATCAGAGAAGTGTGTGCTTCAGTAATTATCTTTACTCTCTCAGTTTGTGGAATGCAGAGTTTCCCACAATGATATAAGAGCCGGTCCTCACATGATAGTCCAATTCTTCTACTCTTTTCCCTTGACTCAAAATTGCATATACATCTTTAAAGTCCATGTCCTGAGCATAATGTTCTATGTAGCTTTCATGCAGCACAGAATTATGCTTAAGTATGGTAGATGCATTTATAATGGGTCTAAATAACATATCTGCAACCTTGTTATGTATGCCCTTTTTATATCTGATGACTAAATGGAACTGTTGTAGAAAACCCATCCATCTATAATGTCTTGATTTTTGCAGCTTAGTTTGGGAGTGTAGATATTGAAGTGGTTGATGATCAATGTGTATTACTGTCTCTTCGCCCATTAAGTGATGTTTCCACTTTTTCACACTCTGAACTAACGCATACAATTCTTTATCATAGGTAGGATAGTTAACCACTGCAGGATTAAAAGTATCAGAATGATAACATATGGGTTTACCGTGCTGTGTCAACACTGCTCCCATGGTATAGTCACTAGCATCAGTTTGGATCTCGAATGGCCTTTGTAGATCTGGCATTGCTAGTACAGATGTTGTACTAATTTTTTGTTTCAAGGTGTTGAAGGCTTTCTGCTATTTTCCTCCCCCGTGAAACACCTTGTTCAATCCTGTCAAAGCATGTAAGGGAGCTGCAATTGAGGAAAAAATTGAAATGAATTTCCTCCAATATTGTGCTGCTCCTAAGAAGCTTCTCACTTCTGTAGCAGACTTGGGTTTAGGCCAGTTTATAATGACTACCACTTTAGAGGGATCTATTTTCAATTCACCTCCCCCTACTATATGACCCAAATAATTTAGAGAGGTTTTGTGAAATTCACATTTGGAGAGTTTAACATAAAGTTTTTCTCTTTTCAAAACATCTAATGTCTGCTTAACATGCTTTAAATGTTCTTCCCACGTTTTACTGAAAATCCAAATGTCATCCAGATACACAATAACAAAATCATCAAGAAAAGGTCTGAGTACATCATTCATTAATCTCATGAAAGTAGCTGGGGCATTGGTCAAGCCAAAATGCATAACCAGCCATTCATAAAATCCCTGCTTTGTTTTGAAAGCAGTCTTCCATGCATCTTGCTCTGCAACTCTGACCTGATGGTATCCACTGTGCAAATCCAGCGTGGTGAAATAAACAACTTCCTTCAATTGATCTGAAAGATCATCTATGCGAGGAAGGGGATAATGGTTTTTTATTGTTGTCTTATTCAGTGCTCGATAATCAATGCACATTCTCCACGAGCCATCTTTCTTTCTCACAAAATGATTGGTGACCCACATGGTGATGTGCTAGGCCTGATGAACCCTTTCTCTAGCAACTCCTGCACCTACTTCTTGATTTCAGCATTCTCTATAGCAGATAACCTATACATCCTAATGTTAGGCAAAGGAACATCTTGCTGCAAAATAATATCATGTACTATTCCCGTTTTGGGTGGCAGACCTTGGGGCTCTTGAAACCAGACATCATAATCTGAAACAATCTTTCCTATATCAGCTTGCTGATCAGAATTACAGCCCTCAAATACATTGATTTTATCAGTTTTCCTTTCCTTTACAACCATTAGTAAGAACTGTTTGCATGAATTTATCATTCTTTTCATCTGTCTTGAGTTTATGAGAGTATAATTATTCTTGAGCTTGTGAGCTCTTACAAAGTATTCGATTCCCTCTTTGACAAGTAGATACTTGTTCTCAGCTCTATAGAAAATAGTTTTTCTATCATACAAGTAAGGACTTCCTAAAACAATTCCACATATATCCAAAGGAATTACATCTAGCTCAACCTCATCTACAAATGCTGACCCAAAAGAAAACTTGAGTTTGCACTGTCTAGTCACTTGTAGTTGTGCTTTATCATTCAACCATCCTAATGGGTATGGTTTCTTATAAGGTGTAGTTGTTAATCCCAATTTCTTTACAATTTCTTCAGAAATTAGATTTACTTGTGAGCCACTATCAAACAAAGTATCAATCTTTTGATTTTTGGAAACAACTCGAATATGGAAAAGCTCATGCCTTTTTCTCTCATGTTCTTCATCAATAACAGATTGAGCAGAATTACTAGTAGATGCTTCAAATTCTTACCTTGTATACTTGTGGCTGCAATGACTATTTCATCTCCCGATTCTGACCCCAAATCTTTCTGAATAGCTACAACAGTCTTCTTCTTCTTGCCCTCGAACTTCTTAGGCCTTAGCTCTGGATGCAAAATCCAACAGTGCTCATCATCATGCCCCTCCTTTTTACAATGAGTGCATGAAACTTTTCCTTTTTGTGCAGTATTAGCCTTCCTTGCTTTCCACTTCTACTTTCTTTTCTCCTTGCTCTTGCTTACAGTGGGTTGGGATGGTCCCCCAACTTCTGGATTTCCATTCTTTCCTCTAGCTTCTAGATGAGTAGCTTGCACAGATACCTCATCTATACTAGTGGGATTAAACATGAGGATGGCATGCCTCATGTAGCTGTGTAGACCACCAATGTACTTCAAAAGAGTTTCAGGTGAGTCTAATGAGATGCCCAACATCAATGCTCTTTTTTTGAATTCTTGAGTATACCCTTGCACACTTTGCCCTTTCAACTGCCGAAGAGTTTTCCAACTCATCATGGCTTGTTGCATGTAGGCCAATGGATAGAACTGCTTTATGATGGCAAAGACAAAATCACTCCAGACAGAGATGGTCTTACCATGCTTCTTCACATCAGCTTGGGTTCTGCCTTCCCACCAAACCAAGTCAGTGCCTCCTAGGCGTAGGCTTGCCAGCTGAATCTTACTCTTGTCTGACTCTATGTTTTGTACCTTGCAATACACATCAATTTGTCTTATCTAGTTGTCCAACTTTTCAACATTCAACTCTCCATCATATATAGGAAAATCAAATTTAACATCTAACTTAATCAAAGATGCTTTCTTATTATGCACAGGGCTACTAGGAGGTGTAGGAAAGATTTCTTCTTTTCCCTTTCCTTTAGAGTATTCATGAGAATGAGATTCATCTTCTTCCTTATCTTGTTTAGAGCCTGATGAATCTTCATCCTTATGCTTTCTAAAGTTCCTATACATTTCTTCTACCATAGACTTCATAGCTAGGAAACCTTCTACGAACCGGGGGTCTGGCCCTATAGAACCTTCTTCTGACATTGTCTTCCGAGAATAGACTCTCCCAATTTTAGGATTAGTTTCCACCAACTCTCCTTCTCCTAATTTGAGCTTTGATATAGTGATCATTCACAGCTAAACCAACACAAGCTTGTCTAACCTTACAGCCTAGAGCTCTGATACCAATTGATCTGATAATCACCCTATGAGTGATCTTAGTTGAAGATTTAATAAACAAAGGTATTATAGACTCATGTGCTGGTGTGTGTTCTGTGTAATTGAAACAATGGATCGATCAGATTGCCAATACGCAAACATTTTAAATGGAAAAACAACAGAGAAATATTGTAAGCAATACAAAGACACACACAATTTTTAATAAGGAGTTCACCCTATTCTCCAGGGCTACGTCTCCGGTCCAGCTTTAGTGGTGGTCTTGTTTTATTGTCTTTAAGCAGAGAATTACAAATGCAGGGACTCAATATGATTTCTCCTGAAGCATATTTTTCTTGGCAGGGTGGTTCTTGGATTCCCCAAGCCACTCAGAGTTCACAGACTCTTTTCTTCCTAACAGCTCTGTGACTTTTGGTCTACAGTGGAAAGAGACAACTCTGATGCTCAATCCAGACAGATTCCTCTATGGAAAGGCTTGATTCTTAAAGCTCTTTGGTGCTTGATGCTGCCTGTGGTCAGCTCAGCCCTCTGTCTCCTCTGCTTGACCTTACTGCTCTCTGTGCTCAGTCCTCCTCTCAAGGTTCATTGTTCACTGTCTCTCTTGGTCGCTTGGACTCTTCGATCTGAATCTCTCCTGATCCCTCGTTCACTGTCTCTGCTCATGGCTTTAGCCATTCGACCTCCGCATCTGTTCGTTTCCTCTCCTTCCTGTGTCGATTCGTCTATCGCCTATGTGCTTGGAATTCCTTGTTTGACATCATCATAATGCTCAGGAAGTAGCCACGTGTCTCCTTCGGAACTGCACCAGCCCGCTTGTCGATTCATTGCTTTCTCCACCGTGGCAGTCAACGGATTCCAAATCCTCTTAAATTGCTACTTAATCCCTTGTCAATTCCACTCTATCTATCAGGCACAATCTCAGTCGTCCGATCTGGGCTCCTCCAAATCCAACGTCATTCGCACGTCGAGTGCGGTTGACTTGTTCGATCGATAACGCGCGTTCGTGGCGGTTTTTCTCTCTCCTCCGCTGCCACGCGTCGATCGTTGATTGTGATTGCTCCGCTTTCTCCAAAACCGCTTACCGTTCAAGGGTGTCCTGGGGAAACCACTGATTTTCGGTGTGGGTCCCGCCTTCTTCCTTCAACACCCTTTCCTTTTTCCGCCCGCGGTCCTTCAGTTCCTCCATGCGACCGGGTGTTGGAGGCTTTCCATTTTAGCCATTTTCGCCTAGCGATACGCGTTAATAAAAAACCAGCTCCTTTTCCCAATTCGAGGCTCCTAGGGGCTATTTTGACCTCCTACGCAGTCTCCATGGGCCTCGATCAGTACGCTTTGATCGAGGTCCTCGTTGTTCCATGCTGGCTGCCATGGCCACTGGTTCAGGGTGTTTTCGACTGCTGTTTTGGATTCTTCAAGGATTTGTTCGACCTGTTTTAGTCACGGTTCTATGACAATCATTTGTGGTCCGATTTGGATCAGTCGTTCAATCAAAAAATAAATTTTGAATCCAAAGAGTACTCATTGTCCATAATTTTGATAAATCCATGGTGAGATAATGAAAATATATAAAAAGATGAAGCATGCATTTTTCATGTATTTTCAGGTTATTTCAATATATAGGAATGCCAAAGCTATGTAGCATGTTTCTTGTTGGACGCATGTATTTGTGGGTGCAATGTGGATTTGGGGATGGAGCATGTAAAATTAGGGTTTCCCTCATCCATGACCTTGCCCTGCCATGGAGTATTGGCATTAGTTTTTGGTATCAGAGTGTGGATTATAGATGTGTGAGGAATGATTTCTTGTAAATCTATGTGTATTTTTTACTTGTTGAAAAGCATCAAGTCGTTGTGTGGCATATTTGAAATCGGCTAAGAATTTTCTGTACTACCCATTGGAAATTGCAGCCATTGAATGTTGTTGGAGGAACATATTGCTATTGGAGGAGACATTGTTTACTGTGAATAGAACAAAGTTTCTGTGGAATGGATGGCAGGAATCAATCTACATTAAATTCACTAGTAGAGAATGGGGATCTGGTTCGAAGCTGGAAAGGATAATCTCACAAATTTTCATTGACCAGAACTTAAAACAGAGACATTGATTCAACAATATATCTTCACAGTTTTTTATAGAGGTACGTTTGGTGTTCTTGTGTTATCTAATATTAAGGTTGTTTTCAGAGATTAGGCTTTCACCTTAGGCTTTCAGAGATTAGGCCTTCACCTGTGTAAGGGGCATTTAGGAACATGAAAAGAACTAGAAGAATTTTTCTCTGCTGTTTTAATTTTCAGTTGCAGATATTCCATCTCTTCATGGATTTTGTGATTGATGGTATCAGGTTATAGATAGTTTGTGTGCTATGGTGGGTATATGTTTTCACAGTCGCATTCTCCTCTGTAGATTGTTGGATGAATTTGCTATTGCATATGTTACGGATTGAATCTTCTTATTTGGGCTCTTGGGCGAATTTTTAATATTTATCTGATGTGTAATGAGTTTTGAACCCTAACACCCAACTTAATATAATACAGTAACCTACTTTAGCATGGCCCCCAACTCAGCATTAACACAATACAGTAATTCATTTTAACATGGATCCCCAACTTTGTATTAATAGGGGTAACGTCGGGGTTCCAAGTTTGCATCAACATGATACAGTAACCCACTATAAAATGGGAAGGGCTGGAACTTTGATCACTTGCCTTCATCTATATATGGCTTAAGCTGAATCATATATTGTTTGTTTTATATTAAGCATAGAACATGTTCTCACCCCAGTTTGGGCATAAGAAAAGACAGTTTTAAACCCTCTGGATATGAGCAGGCCCTGAAGTTTGGCAGGCTCAATATCTTACATATATCAGGGTCCCAACTAGATAGATATGGGAGATTGTGTAATTTGTTCCCTTATAAAATATTTTTAGAAAATGTAAACGTTATACCTTTCATTTTTAGTTGTAAAATTTGTAGATTCTTGATATTTAGTTATGTGAGACATGATTATACGCATCTTACAATAGATATTGATGTTAGACGAAAAGTAGTTGTGCTTCCTCCCCATGCAAATTTAGTTGTGTTTTCTCCCATGAAATTTTTTTATTTTTTTCATGTTCTGTATTAATTATTTTTCAATTCTGGTTCAAAATTGGGTTGGATGAATGAAAATTAAAAGGGAAAATGTGTTCCAGCATGAAATTTTACTTATTTTCTTGAAGGATTTGATGTATAACCTTGGGTGGTTTTTTCCCACTGATATTTGCTTGGACATATTTTTTTGATTCATTGCCATATTTCTGACTATTTGATTAAACCATTTAATATTGCAATTTCTGATACCTTTGTTTCATAGAAATCTTTAATCTTGTGGCTCGGGAGTAGCTGTAGTTTTCATTGATTTTGATTCATTGCCATATTTCTGACTGTTTGATTAAACCATTTACTATTGCAATGTCTGATATCTTTTTTCCATAGAAATGTTTAATATTGTGCGTCGGGGAGTAGTTGTAGTTTTCATTGATTTAAACATTGAAAGCATAGTTCTGTAGTGCTTTTATAATATTCCATTTGGTAAGGGTTAGTTTAATCCAGTCAAATCTTTTATGTTTTGGTGTTTTTTTGTTATATTTTTTTGTTTAATTCATTGAAATTTAATAAGAAAGAGTTAGAAAACACCTTCAGCATCGCTCGAACCTGCGCCCAAATGGAGACCTTGAATGTATCTGTTTCGCCAGACGCTGGGAGCTGCCAATGCAGACAATTTATAGCACCACGGGGTGGGATTCATATGCATGGGCCTTCCGGGCACCCGCCAAAATGGTGGATGTCATTGTTCACAGAGTATAATTTACCTTACGCCTAGGGCACAGCCTGCGAGGATTCAGCACCACGAGCGGAACTACGAGGTGAGCAAGCACTGTGAACAGGAGAAATGAATGCTTGAGAGGACCTGTTTCGGTTGTGCGAATGGAGCAAATGAATGTTTGGCGCGAGGGATTGTTTGAAATTGCGCGGGTGTTGGTTGCCAGCACAGCGGGTGCCACCTCGGAGGTGGTGGGGCAAAGAAGTGTTAATTAGTGTTATATGTTATCGATTGCTTTACATAGTGTTATATGTTATCGATTGCTTTACATAGTATTATATGTTATCTATTGCCTTACAACGTTTTCTTTGCAACGTCTGGTGCAAATGCTAGTTTATAACAACTGAGTTAAAAGTACTAAAACAAATATCTTAGGTATTTAAAACTAAAACTTACTCTGTAAAATTTACCAATTTACTTTACTCAAAATTCATATTTGAAGACAAATATCAAAACACAAATGAAATTTACCACTAACTTATCTGCTTTTTACCTTTTACAATCCAATTCTTTGGAAATCCTTGTAATTTTAAAATTTTGGTTGTCCCTGCTCCCTGTATGTTGCTTCAACCCGTCGTCCTTGTGGTGGCTGAAACCCAGCTGCTACATAACAACAACAACAACAGCAAATTTAGTGGGGTCTCGCCACTGCTCTTCCTGCCGCCTCTTCATTGTCCGCAATCCATGTGGAGTATTTTTGTTTTTACAAATCTCAGAGAACATCCCACCGCCCAGCTGATGTACGAGTTCACGTTTAAGGCAAATTGCGGGGGGTGGGGCCCTCTCACATTGCTTTTTACAGCATGTCTCATTTGTAACTTTGAAAGTTGAGGATAAGAGGCGTTGCCTACGTCGACTAAGACTGTATTATTGCATTTCTTCCGCAATGTAGGTATATTGTGGTTTCACTATGTTCTTCGTCTGCATCTGCATCTGCATGTACGAAAAGGACGGCATTGCAATTTTATTAGTTTCATTAATGCAAGGGACAGGACCTAACATCCACTTAAATTTAATAACTAGGGAAGTTTGATAATTTGAATTAAAAGTTAAATAAAGAAATATAAATATATTATCCATCCGGATGTTCAAATATCACTTTATAAATCCAAATTCCAACATTCCTTTCAATCATCATTCCAAGACTCCTCGTTTCACTTTGTTCTAACTTTTGGAAAAAACATTCTTCGTTTAACTTTAACAAAATTATTAAAAAAATATACTAAAATTATTATGTATATTAAAATTGAATTTAAAATATTAATTAGAATTAGGTTAAGCTTTTAGAGAAATAAAATTAATAAAAATATATATTATACACAAAAAAATAAAAAAAAATTAAATTAAAATCATATAGTATTAATTTTTTTTATTTGTAAAATAAATTTATAAATTTATAAAAATCCACCATTTATGATAATTTTCTTTTTTATTTGTAAAATAATTTATAATAATTTAATAAAATATAAGATTTATAGTAACATTAATTTTTTATTTGTAAATAAATTTAAATATTTAATCAAATATCAACATTAATAATCTAAAAAATTATACCCTATTCACTTTAATACCCTCCTCATTTTAATGAGGACCTTTATAACACCAATATCATAAAAATTAACAAAAACTCTAAGCCTTTACACATGTACATAGTGAATAGCCTATTACTTCAATATTCCAAAGAAGAGAAGGTTTTGCCCTTGTTACACCAACCAAGGCCAAAAAAAGATGCATGGTTTGCATGAGGTTTGTTTGAATCTAGATCTTGTGAAACATAATATATTATTTTCACAAATTTTTTTTTGGAGATTATCAAATTCAAGGATTTCACTATTTTTGTTTTAGCATGGGTATGACTATTAACACTGACAAAACAAAAGTTATGATTATCAAATCCAAGAAGGACACTTACGCTAATTCTATGTATGACAATAATAAATTGGAGGAAGTGTATTCTTACAAGTACCTAGGAATTGATATTCATCACAAGCTCAAGTGGAACCATAGCATTGAGAAAAGGATTAATGGGGGGTGGAAAGCTTACTTTGGTCTTGAAAATAATTGTAAAACAGGAAACCTCGTAATGTGGGATAAAAAGAAGTTCAT
>APFE030198155.1:64226-95807 GCA_000404065.3 Pinus taeda | reverse complement strand
TTTAATTTTAAAATTATTAGTTTTTTATTAAATATATTAAAGTTTTAATTTAAAGTTTCAGTGCATAGTAGTGATATTTATGATTTATGATTTATGGTTTATGGTTTTTTATTTTTTTGTGTGCACAAAAAATTGGAAAGTATAATGTAGAATTTTATGGTTGATCTTATGTTTTGATTTTGGCGAGATGATGATCTAAGCATTATCGCCACATTAGGTTACATAGCCTAATGCATCATTGAGCTTGTTGCAAAAGAAGTCGGACGTCGTTTAGTTGTAGTTGGGGTTAGACATGATAGATAGGTCTGTAACAGATACTTATTGTATTTATAGGTACGTTTTGTCCACTGTGCAGGATGTGACCGAGAAACAATCAGAAATTGCTTACAGCTTGTTGTAGAAGAAGTCAGGCGTCCTGCAGTCGTAGTCAGAGTTATACATGGTAGACAGGTCTGTAATAAATACTTATAGTACTACATATCACAAAGACGATAATGAATCTCAAGGATCAGTTTTATACAAGTACTTCAATCCCTTTTCCCTATGATCCACTTTGTTCTATATTTTTATTCAATGAGCACAACTTAAATTCTCATGCGATTGATTTAGTCATAACATATTTGTTTTTGTGTTAGTTTTTTTATTGTTTTTATGGGGTTTACAAGAGGAGGCTAAATTTAATCTTAAGAGTCTAAGAAATCAGATAAATTTGGAGTTTAGGGATTTGGAAAATTGAGGGTTTAATGAAAAGATTGCGGTGACATGAACTTTTCTATTGACTCTCTTGGGGTTTTGATTTAAAGGGAGTTTTGTGATCTATGACATATAGGGGATTGAGTGAGCAGATGTTAAAGAAAATTTGTAACGGGACTTAAGACAAAGTTGTGGCCCTATAGAGTGGATTTTCAATAATGGAGGAGGATTTCTCTTCTCAGGAAGACGTAGACTTGTCAGGATGCTTTGAATACTCCTTTGCTCATTTGAATTGGCGTGGTAAATTATACCATATGTTTAACAATTTTGAGATAGATATGATTTACAATTACCCCCATCAATAATTTTGATAACCAGTAACTTGTTTTTAGGGTCCTAGTTGATGTTATGACATCCTTCTTCTCTAGTACCTCACTAACAGTTGATTTGGATGTTATAGATTCCTCAAACTCTAGTATATTAGTGGTTTTGGTGTTATTGGTATTGATTATCCTCCTAAATGATTAATGTCTCCCTTCTAGGTTAATTATCAAGATATCGATCTGCATTTGTATTCACTGTATTTTTTGTTGTTTCCTGCAAAATCTAAATGTCATGGCCACTACAAAGCATTAGCATGAGACATATCGTATTGATCTTGAGATTATCTTAATTTATGTGTTATTGGAATTCATTAGAGAAATTTTGAGGTAAAAATGGGCCTCAAAGCAAAAATGTACAACCAAAATCAATTTTATAAAAACCAATAAGGCTCAAGATGATGATGTCAACCATGGGGATGCTTCACCATTTTTGGAATAAAAATTAAAGAGATATATTATAATATATATATATATATATATATATATATATTCAAACTCATATTTTCAACTTTTCTCCCTACGGTTTTACTCAATTTTCGAGCAAGAGCACTCATTAGATGCGAAATTTAATTCTTCATCCAATGATTACCCATGTTGCATACTTTTGATAGACCATACTACACCAAAAATGAGAAATACATGAAAAATGTGATTGAAATGACATTTTTTAATGTATTTTTTTTAATGTAGTATGGTGTATTGAAGGTATGCAACATGGGTACTCGAATGAGGAAATAAATTTTTCATCCAATGAGTGCTCCCACTTAAAATTTTAGTAAAATTGTATGGAGATAAATTGAAAATACAAGTTGAAAAGACATTTTTTTTTTCCTCTAAAATTTGATGATGTAATCTAATCTTATTTTATTAGTTCCACTATTAATTTATAATATTTTTTAGGAATCCTGTTTTAGACCTCAAAATTTCTCTAATGGATTCTTCCGTGCCCTTCTAAAGGATTTGTCTCCCTTTTCAGTTAATTGTCAAGATCTAAATCTCCATTCATATTCACTATGTATGTTTTTATTTCCTGCAAAATTAAAATTTTGTGGCCAATACAAGTATTTGCATGAGATCTATTGTATTGGTCTTGAGATTATCTTAGTTTGTTTTCATGTGCTTCAATATGGGTTTGTCTAGTTGTTGCTCGCTAGACAATATTGTGGATATTTTGCATTTTCTATATTTAGTGGTGTTATATTGCTTTAGTTAATACTTGAACTGGACCATTCCACGTAAAAGCAACTTCAAAGCTAATTTTATTTGATTAATTTTCAACTTTTTTCCAAGTTTATATGGAGTGTCTAAACTTAATTATGTATTTAGATTTGAAATGATGAATTTCTAGTATTAATCATTGATCTTTAGTTAATCCTATTTTTTTTTATATGGCTTTAATTGGACCCAATTGTAGGCTAAGCAATCCTAAAAGGTTGAAAGATGTGGTGGACATAACAACGGAATTTCTAAATGCATCAGTGAAGCCAATGTTGGTAGGTAGTCTAAAGATGAGGGCTGCTAATGCAAAAAGGTTGGAAGATGTGGTGGACATAACAACGGAATTTCTAAATGCATCAGTGAAGCCAATGTTGGTAGGTAGTCTAAAGATAAGGGCTGCTAATGCAAAAAGTGCATTGGTAGAATTAGCAAATGCATTGGGCTATACCATGGCTATGATGCCCTCTACTAAGGAACAGGTTCCAAGGACTTATTCGCATTTCATAAAGACTTACTAGGGTGTAATAAGTACTTCATTTATGTTGAAATAGTCTAATCCACGGATACATATTTATTTTTAGAACAAATTCTTAACGACTATAGGTTAATGGGATATTCATTGCTATTGCAAAAAGAGAAAGCTCTAATTGTGTTGCTTAATAAGGTGACTATAAGAAATTGGCCTATTTTTGGGGTATATTGATGAAAGATTTCGGATGCTCTTGCAATAAAAAGTTGAAACCCAACTCCACATATTTGGAAAATTAGCGGTGTATTTTTTACCACAGGTGTTCCCTAGAAAAGTGCACCAAATGAGCCGTTAAGGGTCAATGTGCTATTCAAACACATTTAGGCGAGGCCCAGAAGAATCTAACCAAATTCTGAAATAAAATAATCATCTTTTAGTTGGATTCATTGTTATCTTATGGGTTACATTTCCATTGGGATTATTGTCTATTTTCGGGGATATAAATTGGTTATTTGCAGGGCAGGTTAACTAATGAAAGTGTCGTAATTGCTGAAACTGGCGACTCGTGGTTCAATTTCCAGAAAAGTGTGCGTAAATCAAATATATCATTTCTCTAAAAAAGACATTCTGTAATTTAGTGGTATGCATGTTACCAAGAAGTGGAAACCACTTGGTTGTTGAATATTGCTTTTACTGAATGGTTTTTAAAATATTTATGCATATCATTTCCGGTTGCAAGGTTTTTCCTATGGAGAAAAATGATCCTTCTAATATGAATCACGTAAGGGAATATTAAGATTCAGGGCGTGTTTAGAATAGTATGGGTAGGAATGAACCCTTCTTTGCTCCTATCCATTAGTTTCATAGCTTTACTAGCTTAGATTAGGAAATTTTGGAAGGAATAAATACATAGGTATGCCTAATTTCGCAGAAATTATTTTGTGGTAATGTATGCGTTAGTCAATAGGAAAATAACACTTAACACCAAAAATCCAATGCGTGATAAGAGAGAAATGAGAAATGATTGTTCTCTGATGAAGGGACGTAGTCTCGTAGTTCTCTCTTTGTCCCTCTCATAGTGCTTTATTTGCAAGTTGTTTGTTTTTCCTGTGCTAAATATTTGTTTGGCAAGTATGAATTCCAAATGCAGCATGGATCAAATGGCTGGTATGTAGGAGAAACACTGGGATATGCTCAGGCGTGTAATTGCATGCATTGGCCATGGAAGCTTCGAGGTGCAGATGCAAGGGTTTTTGTTTACAATTTTGAAATATTGTCTTAATGATAACAATGCTCGACTATCAATGTCTACCAGATTTAAAATACTGAATTTTATCTGAGTTATCTCTTTTGTCCAAAAATTAACGAGTTTCTATGGTAAAATTACTTATTTGAACAGGTTACAGTCCAGGATGTGTCCATCATGATTTGAATTGGGCAGAACTCTATCATTTTTCTGATCAATAATGGAGGGGAGGATACACTATAGAAGTCGAAATTCATGATGGTATAATCTCATAAAGAATTGGAAATATAGCGGTTTAGTAGATGTCCTTCATAACGGTGAAGGAGAATGCTAGAACGCCAACGTATTTTTTCTCTATATTCATAGCATGGCTAACGGTCCTTTTTTTATGATATTGGAATTTTTGTGCATGAGCATCGGTATTGCTTTGCTAGGGTTGCTTGTCCCTTTTGGACATATATTGAGGCCTTTTCCGTAATCATATCTCTTGGTCTAAATCTGCTAATCTCTTCGGATGATTCTTATCATAGGGGTGTTTTCTCTTCACACCAACACTACATAATTTTAAATTTTATATCATACCATGCCTCATGCGACTCTTTCCAGGATGGAACTATCATCCCGTTTATGCTAAAATATCTCAAACATAATATTAATGTGTTGGTTTCTTTTTTTACTCGCATTATGTTCTGGTCAGTTGTTTATAATTTTTTTTGTTCAAAGTCGTGGCCCTGTAAAGTGGATTTTCAAAAAAATGAGGAGGATTTCTCTTCTTAGAATTTGTTGCCTGCTGAAGCCTCTTTCAAAAACACCACATTATATAAACTTTGTGATCATAAATAAGCAAGCATGCATGAGCTTTCTGATCATAAATAAGTAAGCATGCATGAGCTGTAAGAAATGTATAAGACTTTGTGTAACACTTTTTTTTGGCCAAATCTCAAAAGAATGTCTCTATACAATAATATAGATAGATGATATTTTTTTTTTTTTTAAATTTTAAATTTATTGTTGTTATAATGGGAATTCATTTTTTTGGTAGTTTTAAAAAGTAAATTTGTAAGAATGGAAATAATGACAATTTTGTTATAGTCTATGGTTAAACACATTAAAATGTTGTAATGCTCACTTTGTTGTGAGTATTAGTATAAGGAGGTGTAAATGTATTAAATTTCATATGAACCTAGGAGATGATGGCTTAAATGTGTTGTATAATGTTATGTGAACATATATACTTAGATATAAAAGGTTTAAGTGTATATGAATGCAAGGAACTATACTAATTGGCTAGTGCTTTTCTTGCTAATTGCATCTTCAACTCAGTTATAATCCTCACCAACTAAGAAGTCGATGGAGGAACTAGTAAAACCAAATCCCTTTAAGACATAATCGATTGTTTTGGTTGATGAATATCAAGAGAAGTCTAATTCAATCACTCTTAATTGGAGCTCAATGCCATCAAATCTAACGTTAGTGACCATCAAAGTTTCTTCATTACAATATAATCAGATTAACACAGGAGTACGCCCGGAAGAAATCATGTCGTATAAGACCCTTAATGCCTTTAGCCAACCACCGCAATTACATCGCCTAAATTGTCGATGGATGTTTACCATATGTACACATCTAAAACTATAACTTAGAGTTTATTTTAAAACATTGTTTTGTGTTAGATAGAGAAGTGGACACCGCACTTGATTTTTTTTTTAATTTTTAAAAATATTATTTTTACTTAACACGTAATGACAATATTATTATAAAAAAAAACTCTTGTTTATGAAATTTAAAATTGGCTATATATTAAAAAAAATATTTACAAAAAAAATAATATTAATAAATTAATAATCATAAGATTAGGTTAACTTATTTCTCTTTTCATTCCTAAGGTAAATGTAAATTGTACATGCTTAAAGGGGAAAGTTAAATGTAATTTGTATATACTTAAAAGGGGAATTTTAGATTGCAAGATATCATTGATATATTATCAAAAAAATCAACTTACCTAATTGAAAGAAAAATCGATTATATTTTAACAAATTGCAAATTATAATATATAAATATAATAGTTGATTCAACAAATAAATTTAAAATTGACATATTTTTTTCCCTTGGAAAAAGTCGTAATTTCTATTAATGATGAGAAATTACATTTTGTAGATGCCATAGCATATGCATATTGAGGCTAGTTTGCCTCACCATTCTGTTTGTCAAAACAACAACAACAAAAAAATTGGATTCTCCACGTAGGGAGATCATGAAAGTCTCAAAATTTACTATCACTTATCAATTTTAGCCGACAAAAAACAACAACAACAAAAGTACTGAATTCTCCACGTAGGGAGATCATGAAAGTCTCAAAATTGTACTGTCACGTATCAGTTTTAGCTGAAAACTGTCAAAATTGTCTCTATGGAAAGACTTCTTGTAGGATCATATGTTCTGAAATAAAAAAAAAAAACATAACATAATACTAGGAAAACGGAAGTATAAAAAAAGTGCTTATATCCCCTGTGGCATATGAAGATCTATGAACGGTTTGTGATAATACGGATGGAAGGTTCCATCAATTTCTTCCTAATTTAACTAGTCCTCTTCTTGCTGGTGCGTTGTGTCCTTTGATAGGAAGTCTGCCCCTGAGTTGCGCTCCCTGAAAATGTGATGAAAAACAAAGTTATCAAAGGTTGATATAAGTCTGTGAGCCTCATCCAAAATGTGCCTCAATGAGAATGCAGAGCAATGAGATGTTCTATTTAACCAGTTGCAAACAAGTTTGGAATCCCCTCACAGTTGGAGATGTCTGCAATGTTTTTCGAGAGCAAAGTGGAGGAGATGTTTGGCGGTGGCTAGCTCAGCATAGTTGTTTGTGCCTCTTCCCAGATTCATTTGGATTTTGAAGCAGTGGGATTCTCTTAGGAAGAGAATGCCCCCCCCCCACTCCCACAACCCTCCTCTTGGGTTGATCCATCAAAGTAGGCCCAAGGTATTGATTTATCAATATGCTCTAGTTGAATGTCCCTAGGGGGAGGCTGAGAGACTTCCTCAGGTAGAGAATCAAAATCTGCTATAATTTTGGTTCTAATAGAGAGCCAGTGGGGATCCCTTTGGTCAAAAATGGCTTGGCTCCTAGCCATCCAAAAATCCTAGCACATTAGTAAAGGCAAGTTTCTGTCCTTTCCCCTGTGTCCACTGATCCAATTAAGCCAAGCATCATGTAAGGTTCTCCCTCGCTAGCCCTGAAGTGAGGGGTAATGAGCAAGGATTAGGTCCCATTGTTCAGAGATGATAGAACAGTCCAGGAAAAGGTGCTCAGTACTTTCCTCATTGCTTCTGCATAGGTGACACCAAAAGGGTCCATGGAAAGATTGCTTCATCAAATTTTGACCTGTCGGGATTTTTTTGAAGAGAATGGACCACATGGGTAAATGTGATCTGGGGGCCACTTTTAGTTTCCAAAGGGCTTTCCACCAAGGCTCTATATGCTCAGGCTTTGTAGCTCCCATGAGCTTCAGATATCGATCCTTTGGCGAATATCTTCCATTTTTTGCATGTGCCCACACAATTTCATCCTCTCCTTCTGATATCCGAATATGTGCTTGAGTAAGAGCCTCTCTAAAGTCATACCAGGCTTGATGTCATTGGGCCTGAAGGTGGATGTCTAGGGCCGATTTCCAGGCCTGCTGAAAGAGAGTAGTGTTTGTAGGGTCAACAATGTGACTGAGATGTGTATAGCCTTGATCAGCCAGAAGACCAATCACCTCAGCTGGAAGCTTGTGAGCATTCCTGCAACCAATCCAGGGATCAACCCCGATACGAACTATATTCCCCTCATGAATCCTCCATGTTAAACCTTCACGAATGAGGGGGAGGGAGTTTAATACCGCCTTCTATATGATGGAGATATTACTGTTGTTCCGATGGTCCAGCCGGATCCAATCCATTAGATTTGTAGGGGAGATATACTTAGCATAGGTAACCTTTGTCCAGAGACTTTGGGATGTAATTAGCTACCAACCCGATTTTGCTGCTAGTGCTTTGGTGAAGATGTCCATCTTTTTAATGCCCCAACCCCCCCATATCTTGGGTCTTGCAATAGTATCCCATTTTACCCAGGCAAAGAGGATTTCTTGTTTGTTTCCTTTCCATAGAAATCTACTGCAAATGCTTTGTAGCCTAGCAAGAATCCCCCTAGGGATCCATGCCAATGTCATCCAGTACATAGGGGTTGCTTTTAGAACAACTTTAATGAGGATAAGTCTGCCCGCTCGAGAGAGTTATCTATTGAACCAAATGTTCAAGCGCTTTTCCACCTTTGAGATGAGCTAGGTCCAATCTGCTATTTTGTAGCCCTGGGGCTTCAACTTGAAGCCTAGGTATTTCAGCCCTTCCTCCAGAGAGTGGAGGGTAAATGGAAACTGACGAAGAGAAAATTGCACTTCAAGCTGGGAGCAGCCAGCTGCTATCAGAGTGGACTTGTGAACATTGATAACCATGCCTGTTGCCTTATGAAAGAGATCAAAAACATTATGTAGGGAGTGCTGTCTCCAATACTACCATTTAAGAAAATGAGAACATCATCCACAAACAGTAAGTGGGTTAAGAAGCAGTTGTCCGTGATCATTATGCCCACTATTCTGCCCCTTCTGTGCTTAGCCCTTATAATTCTGCTTAGGCCTTCCATGATGAGGAGGAAGAGCAAGGGAGAAAGAGGACATCCCTGCCTTAGACCCCTCTCAGCTGAGAAGAAAGGAGTAGGAGCACCATTTAGAAGAACACTGTATGAGACATTAGTAATACAGCTCATGATCCATTTGATGTATATATAAGGGAAACCCAAATGAGTAAGCAGTAATCGAATGTATAGCCAATTTTCCCTATCAAAAGCCTTAGGTAAATCCACCTTTAGGATCATAGCTTTTAGGTTCCTTATGTGCACTGAGTGAAGTAGTTCTTGTGTTGTTCCAATGGCTTCATGGATTAGGCGATGCTGTAGGAATGCAAATTGCTTTGGGGAGATATGTGTCGAGAGGATGGTCTTGAGCCTGTTTGCAATGATTTTAGCCATTATTTTGTAAAGGCAGTTGCACAGCGAGATGGGGCATAAATCATTAAAGGATGAGGGCTTGTCAGATTTGGGTATGAGCGCAATGAAAGTGGACTTGATAGCCAGAGACATCCTCCCAGAGATGCAGCAGTCCTCCACCACCTTAAGCAGATCATGCCCCAGAATTTCGAAGAAAGTAAGGTAGAATTCTATGGTCCAACCATCAGGGCTTGGGCTCTTGTCTTTTTGGAAACCTTTGATGGTGGCTTCTAATTCCCCCATTCTTACCTCCTTGGAGAGCTCCTCCACTTCCTCCAACTCTATAAATCGAGGGAAGAGTTCTGCGATATGCATGATCTCCAAAATGTTGGCTTCTTCAGGGGTCGAGTAAATACTTTTGAAATGTGAGCTTATTAAGGATGCCAACTCTCTGGAGGTTTTAACCGCTTGTCCCTGATCATTCTGGAGTTCTTAAATGGTGTTAATAATCATTCACCCATTAGCAAAATGATGGTAAAACTTTTTGTTTTCATCTCCTTCCTTTAGCCAGATCGCTCTGCTTTTGAGACGCCAGCTTTCTTCTCTGTCTTTAAGAATTTGGGATCTCTATTAATTAGGAGGGCGCTGTGCTATTTTTGCTCCAGTGAGGTAAAAGTGCCTTCAGATTGTTCTTCAATAGCTGAGATGGCCTGTTCTGCTTTTCTTAAGTTAATGTCGTCTTGTTCCCTCTTCTTGTGTGCCCATTATCTAGATATGCCCTTTAGTTCCTTAAGATTGCTTACAAAGCCTCTTATAGGGTTCGCCTCCTCTGAGATCGAGTGGGATTGCCAGAATTCGGTGATTAGCTTGATATAGGAGGGGTCCCTTAGCCAGGTTGAATTGAATTTGAAGGGAGCTTTGATCTTGAGGGAGCTATCAGGTTGAATTTAATTTGAAGGGAGCTTTGATCTTGAGGGAGATATCATCTAACTCCAGAAATATAGGTCGATGGTCCGAGATTCCACCATTGCCCACCCATTGCCTGGAACGAGAATGTTGGGCATGAAAGGTCTTCTTAATAAGGAATCGGTCCAATCTCCTAGCCAGACTTTGGATTCATGTATGGTTGTTTTTCCAAGTATGCTGGATCTTGGCAGATGGGATGTCGATCTAGTGGTGATCTTCTAGCATGTGCACAAAAACATTAGATAACGGATCTATCTGAGCCATATGGCCCCAAGATTCCATGAAGCCCAAGGAGAAGTTTAGATCCCCACCGAGGATAACATTGTCTGCCTGAAAGAGAGAGTTGCTGAATAGCCCTCTCCAAAAAATCTCCTTGTTCTGACAGGGGCCATAGACATTTATAACCCTTATTTCAGCCTCCAAGACCTTGGAAAATATATCAGCTCCTATGAATCCTCCTCCGTCGCAGATGTTCCTTATATCAATTGTCTTGTTCCTGAAACATATAGCGACCCCCC
The DNA here is from genome assembly GCA_000404065.3 of Pinus taeda. Taxonomy (NCBI): domain Eukaryota; kingdom Viridiplantae; phylum Streptophyta; class Pinopsida; order Pinales; family Pinaceae; genus Pinus; species Pinus taeda. Next base: position 85,294 of record APFE030198155.1, on the reverse strand, counting down.
AGATTTCCCAGAGGCATACAGAGCATGGAAGTTCCAATCCAGCAACCATGATTGTAGTAAGGGTATGATCGTGTTAGCCATACATAGGGTTTCTTGTAAGAAAATCACATCAACCACTTCAGACAGAAAAAGTCGTTTCAGGGCTAATTTTTTCTCAGGGCTAGCCAACCCTCCACAGTTGAAAGATAAAAGCTTCATGGAGGGGGAGGGGCGAGGGTATCCTTTGCTCTAAGAACCATTTCAATGGTCTTTTGTTTGCCCTGGATAACCTCTTCTCCAGCTTGTACAATCGCTTTTTTTAGGTTGGAGGGTCGGCCCTTCGATGGTCTGGGAGTAGCCAAGGGAAAATCCTGGAGGGGCAACTGAGAAGAGAGAGATGAAAAAGATGCAGAATGATGAGATGCAAAGACATTAGAAAAAAGAAACATACTCGAAGAGAAGATGCCACCCTTTGCAACCCTGGAGCGCGTCAGAGGTGGGGGGGGGGAAGGCCGAATAGTGGATTTGCCTTGCCTCCTCTGTGCTGGTGTAGGAGGCGCTTCAACCGTTTCCGAAGTCTTGATCTGTTCCACCGTTTGGGTCTTAGCTGCAGGAGGAGGAGGTTGTTCTATTGGTGGTGCCTATTCCAAATCTTGAGAGGCCTGTTTGTGCTTCCTTAAGAGGGGGCATGCCTTGTAAAGATGACCCTTCTGATGACACCTTCTATAACGATAGGGGATACCTTCATAGTCAAGCAACTGTTTGCACGAGAAGGATCTCCATTGTATAGTGATATATTCCTGAAGAACTCCTCTGGGGTGTCCAAGTGAACAAGGATTATTGCATAGGCCATCATGCTCGTGGTTTGATAGGACTTGTCGTACTCCATGAAAGTTCTCAGGGAATTCCCAATTTTTCGGAATATGTCCTCAGACCAGTATTGCGGAGGCAAGCCAGGAAGCCTAATCTAGACCGGGCCGACTCCAATTTGCTCCGTCTCTGGGTCGAAAAGAGGTGTCCAACGCTTGAGGAGCACTGGAGCATGCAAAAAGTGCTAAAAATATGAGAGGACCTAGCTCGTATGGTCGGCCCTAGTAAAGTGTAATGCAAATCATCCTCGAAAGAAAGTCTGGACGAAGGGGATGTCTACCAAGTGCTGTCCCCAAATCTCCGTGGCCCATGTCTTCAGCCAGGCAGCCGAATAACTTCTCCCTTTGATTCTTCCTACCAGATCTCTGTCAGCATAATCCATCGTGTCCCCCCATTAGATATCCTCTTCGAGCCAAAGTATGATGTTTGCAACCTGTGACTTAAAACACCTCTGTTTCTTTAGGGGATGGGAAGGCGGGATGCTAGGGTTTACAGAAACCCTTGCCACTTCTAGAGCTTCGGGGGAGGGGTTAGGGTTTGATGGAAAGTCGGGAATGGCTTCAGAAGGGGAGGGAATAGAGGAGAAGCAACCCGATGGAATGGAGCGAGTAGAGGATGGGAGGGGGGTGACAGGCGGGGGGGCATCAAATGGGGCTCTTGATAGAGGTATAGATGAGAGGCCCGACGGCACAGAAGATGGATCGCGATATCAGGAGAAGAGTTAATACAATTTGAGATAAAACCTAGGGTAGCCGGGGATGGCACAGAGAAAGGCGGCTAGGATGACGGTTCTTCCAGCAACATAGAGGCAGTGTGAACAGGACCAGAGGACTGAGGAAAATCTGCAAAATTACCAAAAAGACCTTCGCCGTAGTGTAACATACCTTCAGGAGCTGCAAACGTGGAGTGCCAGATGGAGCCTTCCTCTAATGGATCCTCTGACTAATCTACCTCGATAATGTCCATACCAACAACTGCACAAGAAAATGGCTAACCACCTCGAAACTAGCTAGCCGACGAAAAACTGACACCAACAACAATAGGAATGGTAATAGTCAAAACGAAAACCCCAGGGGGCAAGGTATGATGCGGGAGCTTGGAGAGGTAACATGAGAAAAATGTTGAGGGAGAGGAGGGTGAGAGCAACCTGAGAGCAAATCCTCCTCAAAACGATGACCTAAACAATGAAAACCCTAGCCCATAACAAGTGATGAGGTAAAAGGGAGCATAGGTTCGGGTTCTGAGGAGCTGTCAGTGGTAGCTGCAGGTTAAGTGGCTGACGGCTACAGTACCTTATACCCAAACGCCATTCGTTTAGTCCATTGTTGTTCCGTTCAGTGGATCGCCATTGTTCGCCCCCGCTCCTGCTTCCTCTATCAATCCTTTGACCTGATATTATATACAAAATACAGAAAATTTATAAACTTATTTTTAAACCTACTAAATATTTTGATAAGAGTTACATTGGTTATCATTAAGTATAAGTTGGTATACTCCGCTATTAAGTGAAAGGTGCAGTAGAAATGAGTATCCCGCCCCTCAATCTTGGAAAATAACTTAGTTATTTTTGTAAATTCTTTTTGTTTAGTTTTTTTTTTTTTTTTTTTAATTTTTTTTTTATACTTAATGCCATTATTTATAAAGCATAAAGTTGAATTAAAATGTTGAACATAATAAAAAAGGTATGTTTAAGAATGAAAATTGCAATTATATAATATATTTTTGTGAATAATATTTTTTATTTAATATTATCATGTAAATAATCATCACAAGTATTTTCTTTAAATAAGTTAAACAAGTGTTTTATATTAGAGTAAATAAAAAGAGAGGTACAAAACATAGGTTCATTATGTGAAGTAGAGCATATCAAAAGATAGATACACAATGTATGTCTATTATGTAAGTCTAACCTATTAAAATTGTTTTAGTCCATATAAAATATAAAATTCAAATAAAAACTGTTTAGATATTGATATCTTATATGTCTATCACTTAGATTGTTTGTCATATTGCTTATTCTATTCATATAGAAGTCTAAAAAATTATGAAGTGAAAAAACGCAGATTCCCATCTTAATGACTAGTCAGAGGGGGTATCCACCTTGATGGTGAGAGGTGGACTGATGCCTTCATCAAAATTCTATGTCTTCCAATGCTTTGACCAACTTTTTCAAATTTTATATCCAACTTTTTAAACTTATTTGTGGGTTTCATCCAGTCATAGCAAGATTTCATGTTGTTTCTTTGATTTCTCAACCAACACCGTACCCATTACCATTTTAAGTGGCTAGAAATTCACAATTTGCATGTATTTTGTATGTCTGCTCTTGGTTGTGCTTATGTTAGGACCCAACTACCCACTTGCTCTAATACCTCTTCATTTGAGACAAATTTTTGTTCAATTCATGCCTCTCATTCTGTGTTCTTGATACCCTATTGAATTGCTAGGGGAGCCTAGGTCTACTAGAACCTAACTGAATTCTTTGCTTCCATTTGTGCCTAAGATCTTTCACAAACAATACCCTTTATGAACTCCCTTACCTCTGGCCATGTCACTTAATAGAGCATAATCAAGATAACAACAGGTGGATACAAGAAGAAGACACTAAAACATAGAGCAAGCAACTAAGACCATGCAGAGACTAGAGAAAGCGAAGACCTCATAACAAGGATTCAAAAAGTTACTAAATGTCCCTATACACGCTTCGCTTGATAGTAAAAAAATACCCAAAATAAAATTATATAAAAACTCAAAAAACAACCATGAAAACAGAGTTCAGAAACCAAAAATTAAAATCCAATGCAACTTAAAAAAAGTAAGTTAAAATAAAAATAAAAAAAAATTGAAAACAACCATAAGCAATCCATAGAGGGGAGCCTAAACCCAAGATGAAATCCAAAGATGAGCAGCTCGAACACCAACTAAAATACATGCGATTAAAATTAGAACGGTGAGAGGCTCCGAGTGGAAATGGAAACAACAACTAATAAAGCCATCAATCAACCATTAAATTAAATTATTAAATGAAATGGGAAAAAGGTTTTGAAAGAATCAAATTGAAATATGGAAGAGCAAGTTGGGGTTTTCAGAGAGTACGTGTATGCCGTTTAACTTAGAAGTAAATAACTTAACATTAAACGAATAACTTAATATCATAAAAAAAAATGATATAAAATAAATGTAAGTAAAATATTTTACTTGTTTTCAATGTTTTAAAAGATTTAGAATAGATGATTAATATAAAAGAATAATATTTATAAAAAAATAATATTAATTAGCAATGGTATTATATGTTGCAAAGAAAATATTATTAGTAGTGTAGGAAAGTGTAACATTAAATTGTTATTTAAAATGTAGCATTAAATTGTTAGTTTGAATCCATAAATATAGTGAAAGTGTCATTTAAAATATTTAGAGCAAAAATCATAGATGTGGTTTATGCTCAAAACCAATTCAACAATTTCAAACATTGTGAAATTATGCAAAAGATTAAGAACTTTGCTTCTATATTGTACAAGTCAAATACAAAACAAAAGGACGAAATACAAAAAATGAGTAAATTGAAACTTGAATGCATATGGGCCAACAATATTGTAGTATGCACCATGTCATTCTACAATTGGAATTGGAATCTGAGTGTTTTGCATGATTTTGTTTTCAATTCTCTATTACGAGCAAAGACAACATTAGAAAATTCAATTCCTTATAACCCAACTTATAACATATGATAGATTTTAATACTAAAAGCCAAAATCAATTATCCTAGATTAAAGCACTGAGAAAAAAATTGAAATGACTTTCAATATCTCAAATTCAATTGTCATGGTCAGATACCACTATTCCTAAAAGTAAAAACTTAGATATTTTTGTAAGATAACAATTTATTTTGAGCATATAGGACCAAATTTGATCAAATGGGGTTTCATGGAATGCATGTTAAAACCCCACACAAATGGGAACTTTTATAATACATGAATAAGGGATCTCAAAGCTCAGCTTCACATTTTTTTTCAAAATAATATGAAAATCCAAATCATAGATTTAAAAATGAAAGTCGTTGAAGAAATTTTAATATGTGAACACAAAAATGCGAACTTTGAGGATTTGGGTTATTTGAAATTGAAAGAGAGCAACAAAGGACAATATGGACAACCATAACCAGCAATTTGTTGCAAGAAAACTACTACCAACATACAAAGCTTCAATAAGATATGCCATGAGAAATTTGCAAGCTACATCAAATTAATTATGTAATATGAAATGCCATATTTTCTTAGGTAAAAAATAATTATGGTCTATTTTGAGGAGCAAAGATCAAGCAATGCTACAATAATTGAAGTGCATTATTATTATTTTTTCTAGTCCCATTTCAAAGGAAAATTGTCTCGGTGGCCATAGATAACAAATAATGATGTCTTTATACATCACCATCTCTCTCGACGCTCTGTGATCCCAATATGGTATTAGAGCCAAAGTGGTAAATACGAGAGCCCAATGAAGATTAGAGCCTAAAGTAAATGGAGATAGAGATGCACAACCTGGTGAATATCTAAGGCAGTGTGATAAGCTGTTGATGGAAGTATGTATGTGAAGAAGAAAAAATGGTTTTGTGTGCACTGAAGTTGTGTCGCGTTGTTGAAGTGTTGAGTGGTAAGAGGCTTACTGCACAAGGGAGCGAGTGTACATTGGGTTGTACGTAAGGAATTGATTATGGTGTGATAAGCAGATTTCATTGGAAGGCTACAAAGAAGTGGTTAGAAATAAATGCAACCCCACCAGTGGTAATGTGATAGATCCTAGGCGATCTTATTTTATGTTCTTTTTTCATGTATACTGTAGGCAAAATAATGAAGGTTGTGTGGAATAGATGACATGTGTTAGGTTGGAAAATATAGAATTTTGGATCAATGGTGTGGAGGATAGGGTCATCAAATGACCGGTGGATATTTTCATGGAGAGAGAAACATGAGGAGCATAAGATGGAGGCAAAGCCTCTGATAGACGTAGTGGAGGTCTTGCTAGACTTGGTAATGTGACATAGAGGAGGCAAGTGGCCTAGTTAAAAAAAATGGAGTCGTCTACAAGGAAGAGAAAGGTTGGAGTAAATCGTGCACACGTTGCATATCTTCTAAGTATGAAACTCAGAGACCAAGGCCAATGCTAAGATTTTTTTACTATGAAAGTGTCGAAGGGCCAAACACGAGACCAAATTAAAACATGAACGATGTGAAGAAATCAACGGAAGTAGGGAAAGATTACGAAGTTGAGTGAAACCTTATTCGACATATGTGTAGGTGATGATGGAAAAGAATCTAAATGTCATATATGGACAATGATCTACACAGTGGTTATGACAGTAGGAGGCTACAAGATAGAGTGGTGCTGCAAATGGGGAATGAAGATGTTCCCAGGGATGTAAGCTTGAGTGTGATGCTTCTTGGATACTAGGAATGAAGAGGAGCAACAAAGGTTTTCTCTCATCGATGATGATAGCATAGGATGAAGAAAAACCACATAGAGATCCAGTAGGCATCTGAAAGGTCAAGTAGAAGAGAGAAGAGAGCAATAGATTGCTAAGTGGAGGCATTGGTTCAAAGCTTGAGGAGTTGTGGCACATGATGTATTGTATTGTTGTGGAAATAGAGTGAGTGTAGAGACTTATGTTGGGTGTAGAGTTGATTTTTTGGACCTGGCATCATGAGCGAATGTTGTGGCATGGACCTGAAGCATGCGGAGATGTAGCTTAAAGTTGGAGCATGAGATTTATGAAGGCACTACAATGGAGTTGGGAAATGAAAGTTGTTGCGGTGGAGGAACTGAGTAATCGTGATGCACAGGCCAAAAGAAAGAGTTGATTTAAGTGGTTGAAAACAATGGGAAAGAAGAGTATTTTTCTACAGTGACAAAAAAGAAGAGTGTTTTTGTGGTTAATTATAAAATTGCAGCGATAGTGAGTAGGAGGTTGCAAAATGGAGAAACACCTTAGAGACATTTGTGACGTAGTTTCGAGAGTAGTAAAATCTGGGCTCAAGAGAGTGGTAGGATGGATGAAAAGAATGAGGGTGGATGAAAAGAATGGAGATGAATAGAGATGGATTCAATCAAGGACCTAATGTGTGATGTGTGAACACCCTAAGAGTTTTGGTCCAAGTTGTGAAACTTATGATAAGGAAATGTATTTCCCTAGGAAGTTGTAAGGCCTGATGATGAGGCAGACATATTATGTGGGAGAATGCATAGTTGTAAGGCCTTAAGAGCATGTTAAAGCATACAAGTAGTGCAAGTGGCTCATGGACTTATCAAGCTATGGAATTGACCACTTAGAGAGATACCAGGGTGATAAGTGTATTGGTATCCTAGCTTGACGGGGGGGATGTGAGATCTTAGGTGATATGGTTGTTGAATCATGTACTCAAAAATGTGTCCTATATAACTGACGAATACAACTTTTAGTTACCCATGTAATCCAGTATATGGAAATGTTTTTATATGGACTGGAATAAAAATGAATGGGACCAAGTCAATCTCATATAGTCAAGTTTCAGGGGGGGTTGTTAGGGTTATTCTAGTAAACTTGACTCGATCAAGATATTGGTATTATTATGGTTGCATATATGAACATCCATGGTTTTTTCTGATGGAATTAATCTCCAATGAAGCCTACTTAAAGGCTAGAAATATCAAAGTAAAATTGTCTTGGTGGCCACTAAGAACAAATAACGGTGTCTTTAGACACCACCATCTCTCTCAATGCTCTGTGATCCCAACAACGAAAGGGTAATTAAAAAAAATATGGATGACAACCATTCAATGTTTATCTCATCTAATTGCATTAAGAAGATATTTAAAAAATTTAAAAGTAAGCTCAATATCTCCTATACTTACCTTACTTCATCTGGAGAAGGCTATTTTTATGCAACTACAACTTAGCATATGCTCTTTGAAAGGATGCCAAAAGCACCCTCTTCAACAGCTGAAGTTTTCGATTGTTATTCCAAAAAGAATGATAAACAAAATCACCCTTTCAACAAATGAAGTTTTCGATTGTTATTCCAAAAAGAATGATTGGCCAATATTGTACCCACAGAGGATGCAAAGTGAAAAATGTAAGAAATAATTTATCTTTCATCATTTCAAAGGTAGTCCACACAAAAAACTTCATAGGGTGAACATATAAAAGCCTTACTTTACATTCTCATTACAGAGATTCTCATTCTCATTCCCATGTGCATACTGTAAATTGAAGAACTTGGTGGTTCACTCCCATGTGCATATTATAAATTGAGTTGTGTACAGTAGAAAAAGTTTATTTTTTGCTAAGGAAAGATGTGTACAGTCGTTTTTTTGTTGAGGAATTTTCTGTGTAGATGGCATGTAAATTGAATTTTCTGCAATAAATGTACATGATTATTTTTGTTCATGATTATTTTTTGAAGTTACTTTAAAAACATAGCACGACGTATCAGGTGGGTGAATATAAAAAAGTTATTTTAAGATCATGTTAGCAAGTATCAAATAGTAAGGTAAGAAGTTGAATGGACAAAACCTAAAACTAATTGCAGGCTTACCCAACTCCTTGTATAGGCATGAACACCAGAGGAGGAAGGGGTAAGTTGCTTTTCTGCATGAATTGTATGTTGTAAATCCTTAAGGTTGTTCAAAATTTTACTAAAACAATAGTTTTGGGTTATTATCACAGAAATCCTACAAAAACTCCAATATGATTTATGATCTAACAAAAAAAATACCCTAGTCAATGTTGAGTATCAGGATTGATTACTGGATCGTTTATATTTGATAGTGTCATCAGTTGAACGACAATTTCCATTGGAACAGTCACAAATGACCTAAAAGTATAAAATGTATTCATCATTTCCAAATTAAAATAACAACATATAACTCAATATAAACAAAATAAGTTACTTTAAAAACATAGTACTACATATCGGACAGTTGAATATAAACAAATCTTAAGAACATGTCAATCATATCAAGTCATAAGATACGAACTTGAATTGATAAAATCAAAACACAGGCTTACCCAACTTCTTGTATAGGAAAAAACAATGGTGGAGGAAGAGGTAGGTCGCTTTTCTTCGTGAATTACATGAATTATGAGTGATAAATGGACGAGGTTGTTAAAAAATTCACAAAACACAAATTACTTTCCATACTAAGGAACAGAAAGGGACAACTTCAATGAAAATTCTATTTCTTGCATCTTGAGAATCCTTGCGTAAGATAGAGAGGGTCACTATCCTAAGACTCCTTCAAACTATGCCATTGCGAGTCTATAACATAAGCACTCATTCTTGAGGAAGGTGCCCACTTTCATTGAGGAGAGAACTTATATATAATGAACCTATATATAATTCATTCTCACTTCGTTAGATTCTTTCAAGGGCATTTGTTTGCCCCCAACCAGTGTATTCAACTAGTCCACTTAAGAAAATGAATCTAGTGAGGAAGATATTTACAACCTCTTAGAAATAGCCTCTGTGTCAGGACTTCATCTGTGCAACAATAGCATCATATCTCCTACTCCTTTTCCCTCCCATTATTACCCTCTCATTTATCTATTTATTCTACCCTTCAATGATGTTGGCTCATTATCTTCCTCCCTCACACACTCTTTGTCACTCAATTAATCATTGTTTATCTCTATATCCCATTCCATCAAAACCTCTCATCCAAATCTTCCCTCTCTTCCCCCTACTCTTTATCCCCGAGTATTTATCTTTAACTATCTATAACAACTTTTTTCCTCGACTGCCTAACTCCCTTTGGCTCTTTCCTCGCCTCTCTCTCTCTCTCTCTCACACACACACACACACACACAAACACAAACACACCCCTGTAATTTAGAATAATATCTTTCCCATTTCTCATTCTATTTCTCTATCCATCCTCCACACTCTACATCCATATCCTTCTCTCTCTCTCTCTTTCTCTCTCTCTCTCTCTCTCTCTCTCTCTCTCTCTCCCTCTCTCTCTCTCTCTCTCTCTCTCTCTCTCTCTCTCTCTTATTCTTACTCTCACAAACTACTACTCTCTATCTCACTTCTAATATTATATCCACTCTCTCCCATCCTAATCCCCTTCCCTCATTGTTTATTTTTTCTATCCTCCCTCTCTCTCTATTCCCCTCTACATATTACTCTCCCCACCACCACATTCTCTTTCTCCACCCACCACTTTGTCCCCCACATCCTCTCTATCCCACCTCTTCATCCCTTTATCCCATAAATTCCCCCCTCCATTTTCACCTCTCTTCCTCCATCCATCTCTCTTATTGTCTCTCCAGCATCCCCTCCCTATCTCACTCTCCCTCAACCCCTATTATCACTTTCTCTACCCCCATCTCTCTCTTCCACCTCCACTCTTCCCCTCCTTCATTCTCCCTCTCACTATTTGTCACTCTACTACTCTATCTAATTTACATCTCTCCTCCTTGACCTCCTACTCTCTCCCTCTTCCCCCCCTCTCTCCCCCCTCACTCTTCTTCTCACACACACCCTACCTATCCCTCACTTCTCTCTAACCCCTTTCTCTCTTTGTTTATTTTTATATTTATCACCTCTATCCCTCTATTTCCTTTTTCCCCATCACCCTCCCTCTTTTTCTCTTTCTTCCTGTCTTTCCCTTCCTAACTATTTGACAATCTCACTTTCCACTTTACCCTTCTCTCTTGGTCTCTTCCCTTAGGTCCTCTATCCCCTCCCTATTTGTCCACCTCACTCTTTATTTTTTCAAATCTTGCAGAAAAGTCAATGAAAGTTTGGTATTAATACTTTTATATAAATGATATCGTAATAATAATTCTAAACATAATATAAAAGTAAAATGTTTTTATTAATAAATTGTAAAATAATAATAAATTTTTAAACTGTTAAACTTCTAGAATAATAATGTCTTGAGCAACAATAGATAATAATTTTTAATTTAAATTAAAAAGTAAATTGTTTATTCAAATATGATTAAAAAATATTCTTAATAAATTTGTTTGTTAACATATCTCACAAATTTAACCAATATAACAAACATATAATAATAAACAATAATAAGGAATAAATAACTACGGGAAAATGATTTTGGAGACGATTTGTAACAAACGGGTCTTGGAAAGGTTCAGAGAGAAAAATTTGATGTGAAGGCTGATAGCATAGAATTCACTATTCACTTTTTTTCCAACTAATTCTTTAAACTCGAATACATGGATTTCAAGTAGCTAAACAATATTAGTTATTCCATTCAACTTTATATACAATTATTTTAGTCAAGTGACTGCTTGCAGCGCAATGGAAGCTTTAGAATATTTACTCTTCGAGGGATACCTAAACAATTATTCACATATTTTGGAGTCTTAGCTTTGTGGGGAAGTATGTTCATTAATGAATTATTGTTGTTGTTATCGATGGAAACTAGCCTATTACATCTCACAATGGATGCCACTCGTTATTTAATCATAATTTGAGAGATATTGTAATTGAATTACTTATGGAAACTAATGGAATTGACATCGATGAAATTAGTATTTATATAGGCATTGATTCTCAGCGTGAAGATACCTATTCTCAATACCATGCATTAACTGTTGATCTAAAGATGATATGAGGTTGTCATTGATGTCAACCCAAGCAACACCAAGAATGACCTTGAAATTCCATGGCACATTAGGCATCATCATTCATGGTTTCTCATCTCATAAACATTATAGGAATACTCTACTCAAAATATATTTCTATCGGTATATAGCTCTCCTTGTAATTCCTCACGGTTTGTAAGTTATTCAAGATTGAAGTTAGTAACCCCAATTAGTGGGCTAAAACCCCATGGGGTTGTGGTATGGCATTTATCATTGATTTTGGTCATTGAATAGTCAATAATTAATAATTTTTTAAGCTCCTAAAATCCCTCCAACATTCTCTATAGAAGCCCCTGTCAAATCTATAAAAATGAATCTCATATATCCTCCAAAAGTAGTGATTGTGGCATTTTCGCTATAACTTTATTTCTGCGATGTTTTAGATTCTGAAAAGAAAACCCATTTGAGCTGAAATCCTAACCAAATTTCAGATCTTGGTTCACTATATTTTCGGAGATATGATATGTGGGAGTTAGGGTTTTTGCAGGCTCCTGAATTTCATCTCAAAGAGGTGACCTTGGGAAAATCATCATAACTCTTTCTCTAAGAAGTGGATTGCAATTATGTAAAAGATGGTGAATAGTGCATAGAATGTAGTTTCCTGTGTATCAATTTCAAATCCAAAGGAGGAAACACTGAGATGTGGCACACCATACAAGTTCTCTCTACTGAACTAGTCCATAATTAGGTCATTGAGAGAGATTGGGCATAATGTTGCCTTGAAGAATCCAAATTGAGTAAGACCTATGGCATTGGAAAGAAGACTTAGAGGGCTACTACAAGACTGAAGATCACATATTGGGGATCTGAAATCACATAGACACATCAGATTCAATATCGTGCTCCTAGAAGGAAAGAAAAAAAAACTAGATCAAGTGTTGTCAAGGGCTACAAAGGACCAGACTTTCTAGGGCAACAAAGAGCAAGGTGCAGAAAAATGATGCAACAGAGGTAAGCTTCAGGTAAGTATCTTCTGTATATGCATGTTCATTTTTTAATTGCATTAGGTTCTTTGTATTCTAATTTGTAGTTCTTGTTTAGCACTGACATATGCTCTACAGGATGAGGTAAGTTTTGCTATTATCATGTCATGGGTATTTCCTTGAAGACATTTAGTAGGTATTATATATTCATCAAGAGAAGATTCAATGCATAATCTAATTTTCTAAAGAGTGGGAAAGGGTAGCATGACAAGAGCAGAAATATAGGTGTAGAACAACAACAATAAGTTCACCACATGAAGTCTTCAAGTGGGCAGCACTGCATACAATCATTGTATAAGCATCATTGTAAAAGAATTATTGTAAAATTTGTACAAGTGTTTATTTGCCAAGAGTTGAAGAGGAAATGTTGGGAGTTATAGGATCATCATTAGGTGGTTGTGTCATACATAGTTGGGGTTATGGTCTAGTGTGTCTTCTTCTTCTACATCATTCTATATCATTGTAAAGTGGACCATTTTCCCTAGTACGGGAGTCCATTCTTCTTTTATTCTTCTATAGGGTGGTAGGGTGGTGCTAGGGTGAGTTTTAGCTCATTGGGTTTTGGGGCATCCGTTTAGTTGACTACTGAAGAATCACGGGTTTTGGATCGTCCATCCAGTGGGAGCTGGAGAAGAATGCTTTTCTAGATTCTAGGAAGTTGGAGCTTTCTTTTCAATTGGAGTTGAAGATTAAAGAATTATTAGAAAATGTTTAGGTGGTTTTTGTCCCTGAGGGGGTTTCCACCTTAAAAACTATGTGCATTTGTGTTCCTTTCGTCTACTTCTACCATTGTACAAACACTGATAATAAGTGAAGATTAACTAATGCTCTAAAAGATTAATAATAATACTAATTGAAAGGAATACTGATTCACCACCGCCCCCCTCAGTATTTCCAACAATTGGTATCAGAGCTTTGTTCCTTCAATAGCAGTTTAGCAACTGAAAGGAGATCATGGAGCATACCAAGAATGCTGTACCTCTGTTCAATGAAAATAATTATGCACTTTGGAAAGGAAGAATGGAGCTCTATCTCTTGGCACACGGTTATGAAGTATGGGAAACTGTTCAAAATGGATTTACACCAACCACGGATGAACAAGGTAAGAAGAATTTGGTAAATGATTTAAAAGAAAAGAATAATAATCATTGGACTTATTGAATCTATTTATCATAAGGTGTTGGTTGTAAAACCGCCAAAAATGTATGGGACAAGATTGAGAATATATATGCAATTGACTTAAATGTCAAAGATAGATCATCATTCGATGAAGACAGTGACAGTGAAGAAGAAGCTAATAAGAGAGTATTGTTTATGGCCAAGCACAATAAAAAATAGGTACCAAACAATGAAGAAGAACGGTTGACCATAGAAGAATTTTCTAAGGAGGCAATCAAGCTTATAAAAGAGCTCAAGGATGAGAAGATCCGTTCCAATACTCTTGAAGAACAAATTCAAGGTCTCAAAATTGAAGTTTAAGAACACAAATGTATTGAAGAGTGACTTCAAAAGAATTTGGAAGAAAGCAACCGAGAAAGGGAAGCATTAGAAGCCGAAGTAGTCTTGCTGCATAAAGAAGTGAAGAAGGGAAACATTGTCCAAAACTATGCCAACAACTCAAGGGCGTTGGAAGAAATCAATAATACAACAACACAAGGCCTCAAGAGAGAAGTCCAACAGAAGAAATAAGAACACGACACATCATTTGTAGAGATTAGCAGGATCACACAACAGATGTAGGAAGTAGAAATGAAAATGAAGTAATCTGATCAAAGATACATATCTATTGTTGACCAAAAGCAAAAGGAATTAGAAACGTCTTCAATAGAAGTATGCAGGCTCAGGATTGAAAATGAGAAGAAGAAGGAACATATATAGGTTCTCAACAGAGAAGTAGATAAGACCACTCTTCTCAAGCTACAGGTTGAGGAGGCAAAAAAAAGAAGGAAGATCTTGAAAAGATGGTTTCAAGAATATCTTGCTCAAAATAAAGAAGAACTTGATGCAACCCATGATGAGATCAACAAATTCAAGGGATCACAAAAATAACACTTACAAGATAAGACAGATGAAGAAGAAAAAATGAAGGCAATTAAAGATGGTAAAGCTGCAGTAAATGAAGGTACAAGCTCCACAGCTTCGTAGGATGATTCTAAGAAGGAGTTGATCAAAGTGAAAAGCCAAAGAAGAATGTTGCAACTCCAAAGAATACGACCAAAGCAATCAAGAACAAAGGACCACAACAAATTACAACACCGTCTCCAAAGAAGAACGAAAAATATTCCAGGTATGTTCGTTTATTTAATGGCTATTTTTTTTTATGTGCTAACTATGGACATATGGCTAGGGATGGTGAATTTTTTGACAAGTACAATCATTATCTACAAAACCCTAGAAGCAAGTTTGCAAGATCACGAGATAGGTTCCACGATGATTTTTTCAGAAGAGAGTACGTGCTAGATGGACCAAATATTGTATGTTTCAAATGCCATAACTATGGCCATAGCTCTCGTGGTTGCAGATATCAGATGGAATCACCTATGGACAACATTGAATGCTTCAAGTGTCATAACTATGGGCACATGGCTCGAGATTGCAGGAATAAGAATGTCTAGAAAAGGAAACAGGTATAGGAAGAAAAGTAGATAACAAGGTTTCAAAAGTTATTCTTTAATGATTTGTAAAAGCAAAAGGTCATGAGGAATTAGTAGTTTCTTCAAATAATGGCTCAAGTCAAGATGACCCGTTAGGTGACTCAATATTTTGAACAATCTAGCTTGTTGACTCCTTAATGCTTGTACAGGAGGAGTCGATGCAACAGTATATGACACAAGTCTATGATTGACAGGAAGGTAGTTTGAACAAGATGGTAGTTTCATTAAAGGTTCAGTGGGAGCAAAATAGTTGAAGGATTATAGGTTACTAGGAACGAGGCAATATTAGTCTGTAAAGGATATGCACAGGTTGAAGGAATCAATTTTGATTTCAACGAAACATTTGCACCATTTGCCAGAATGGAAGCCATTCGGATGTTTCTTGCCTATGCATGTTCAAGAAAAATAAAAGTCTACCAAATGGATGTTAAGTCAGCATTTATAAATGGCGAATTAGAAGAAGAAGTTTACATCAAACAACCTGAAGGTTTTATACCATCAGAAAAAGAAGACTATATTTGTAGGTTAAAGAAGGCTCTGCATGGCTCAAGTAGGCTCCTAGTGCATGGTATACTCATCTTTATGGATATCTACGTCAATAATGGTTCAAGAAAGGTACTGCTGATAGCAATATTTACGTACAAATAGATAAAGATAATTTAACAATTGTTGAGGTATATGTGGATGATATAATCTTTGGTAGCAATGATGATCGACTAAGTAAGAACTTTGCTACAAAGATGCAAAGTGAGTTCGAGATGTCTTTACTTGGTGAGTTGACATATTTCTTAGAGCTTCAAATATCTCAGCAAGAGAAACGAATATTTATATGTCAATCCAAGTACATCAAGGAAATGCTTAATAAATTCAATATTGCAAACTCGTCCTTACTCCGATGGTAACAGGTTGCAAATTGAGCATAGATGACTCATCTAAGGATGTGGATCAGAGGTTGTACAAATCTATTATTGGTAGTCTTCTATATGTAACAACCTCCCGACCAAATGTTATGAAAGTAGTTGGACAAGTAGCAAGATTCCAAGCAACACCAAAAGAATCACATATTATTGTTGTCAAAATAATTCTTTGATATCTAAAGGGCACAAAAAAATATGGCTTTTGGTATCCCAAGGGCAACAATCTCATTATTCAAGCCTTTACAGATGCAGATTGGGTAGGAAACGTTGATGATCATAAGAATACCAATGGAGAAACCTTCTATCTAGGTGGTCGTCTCGTATCATGGTTGAGAAAAAAATCTCAATCTCATTATCTACAGCGGAAGCAGAATACATTGCAGCTGCAACTTGTTGTACTAAAGTCCTTTGGATGAAACAAACTTTGCAAGATCTTAAAGTACAATTTAGTGAGCCTATTCCCATCTTTTGTGATAACGCCAGTTCCATCAACATCTCCAAGAATCATGTTATGCATTCAAAAATAAAATACATTATGATCAAATATCATTTTGTTAGAGAACAAGTTGCTGAAAAGAATATAAAACTTGAATATGTTGGTACAAAAGAACAAATCACTGATATCTTCACTAAACCTTTGCCTCGTGAAGCATTTGAATATCTTCGCCAGAAGATTGGGATTCTCCAAAGTTCTCATTAGATTTTCCTTATTCAGAAAATAAAGGGGGAGTGGAAGTGTGTACATGTCTGCAGGATGGTTGTGTGTTAGGGGGAGTTACCCTTTGAAATTGATGTGAAAGGGGAAGAGAAGGTAGTAGGAAGAGGTGCCCTGATCGCAAGGGAGTACTTGTGTTGCCATCAATGCCAAAGGGGGTGATTGTTGATCTAAAGATGATTTGAGGTTGTCATTGATGTCAACCCAAACAACACCAAGGATGGCCCTGAAATTCCATGGCACATTAGGCATCATCATTCATGGTTTCTCATCTCATAACCATTATCGCAATACTCTACTCAAAATATCTTTCTATCAGTATATAGCTCTCATCATAATTCCTCATGGTTTGTAAGTTATTCGAGATTGAAGTTAGTAACCCCAATTAGTGGTCTAAAAACCCATGGGGTTGTGGCATGGAATATATCATTGACTTTTGTCATTGAATAGTCAATAATCAATTATTGTTTAAGCTCCTAAAATCCCTCCAACAATCTCTATAGAAGCCCCTCTCAACTCTATAAAAAGAAATATCATATATCCTCCAAAAGTAGTGATTGTGGAATTTTCGCTATAACTTTATTTATACGATGTATTAGATGTTGAAATAAAAACCCATTTGAGCCAAAATACTAATGAACATCATGACTGAATTGCAAATCTTGGTTCTCTATATTTTTCGGAGATATGATCTGTGGAGGTTATGGTTTTTGCTGGCTCCCAAATTTATTCTCAAAGAGGTGACCTTGGGAAAATCGTCATAACTCTCTCTTTGAGAAATTGTTTGGAATTCTATAAAAGGTGGTGGATAGTGCACGGACTGTAGTGTTTTTTATATAAATTTCAAAGCCGAAGGAGGAAATAGTGACATGTCGCATGTCGTACAAGTTCACTCTACTGAATTAGTCCATAATTAGATCATTGTGAGAGATTGGGCATAACTTTTCCTTGAAGAATACAAATCGAGTCAGACCCGTGGCATTGGAAAGAAGACTTAGAGGGATACTACAGGGCCAAATGGTACATATTGGCGATCTAAAATCACAAAGATAAGTCAAATTCAATATCGTGCTCCTAGAAGGCAAGAAAAAAACTAGATCAGGTGTTGTCAAGGGCTGCAAAGGACCAGGCTTTCTAGGGCAGCAAAGAGCAAGATGAAACAAAATGATGCAACAGAGGTAAGATCTAGTTAAGTATCTTCTGTATATGCATGTTCATCTCTTAATTGCATTAGTTTCTTTGTATTCCAATTTGTAGTTTTTGTTTAGCACTGACATATGCTCTCCAAGATGAGGTAAGTTTTGCTATCATCATGTCATGGGTATTTCCTTGAAGACTTTTTGCAGGTATTATATATTCATCAAGAGAAGACTTAATGCATAATATAATGTTCTGAATAGTGAGAAAGGGTAGCATGACAAGAGCAACAATCAAGGTGCAAAACAATAATAAGAAGTTCACCACATGAAGTCTTCAAGTGGGCAGCACTGCATATAGTGATTGCAAAAGTATGATTGTACAATCATTGTAAAAGCATCATTGTAAAATTTGTACAAGTGTCTATTTGCCAAGAGTTGAAGAGGCAGTGTCGGGAGGTCTAGGATCATCATTAGGTGGTTGTGTTATAGTTTGGGTTATGGTTTAGCGTGTATTCTTCTTTTACATCATTCTATATCATTGTAAAGTGGACCATTTTCCTTGGTACGAGAGTCCATTCTTCTTTTATTCTTCTATAAGGTGGTAGGGTGGTGCTAAGCTGGTGCATGGAGTCACCAACAGGTTCGAGTCTATGAAAACTTCAAGGTGATAGGGTGGTGTTAGGGTGAGTTGTAGCTCATTGGGTGTTGGGGCATTTGTTCAGTTGAATACTGAATAATCTCAGGCGTTGGAGCGTCCATCCAGTGGGAGCTGGAGAAGAATGATTTTCTAAATTCTAGGAAGTTGGAGCTTTCTTTTCAATTGGAGTTGAAGATTAAAGAATTATTAGAAAAGCGTTCAGGTGGTTTTTGTCCCGGAGGGGGTTTCCACCTTAAAAAGTGTGTGCATTTGTGTTCCTTTTGTCTATTGCTATCATTGTACAAACACTGATAATAATTGAAGATTAACTAATGCTCTGAAAGATTAATAATAATACTAATTGAAAGGAATATTGATTCACACCCCCCCTCCCCCCTCTTAGTATTTCCAACATTAATCTTTCACTTAAGCGTGATCTTCCCACAAACCATTTTAATTGTTTCATTAGAGTCCAATTTCTAAAGGATATACCTTGTCACAAAATCCTATTGCTAAGGCTACCACATTCAGTTTAAGCTATTGAGTAGTAAAATTCATTAGATGGCAGATGGACAAGGATTACACTTTTTGGGCACAATACACCATTAAAATGAGAATTAATTAACTTTGTCTACTGTAAAAGGTTCCATGTTTATCAATAAGGACAAATTATTGAATAATAAAAAGAAATATCTTAGGTGGACAAGGATTTAGCTCAATAAGTATAAGAACTTTGAAATAATGAAGTTTTAACTCAATGAGTGCAATAATTTTGAAATAAGGAATGAATTGTCTATTGGAGCTTGTGAGACAAGAAGGCTATAAAAAAATATTTATTTCAGAAGGATGAGTGAACAAGGTTGGGCTATTGAAAAGAAAACTAAAAAATAGGAATAAAAAAAGAAAATAGAGGCACACAAATTTTGAAATATATTGACACGGACATATAATATAAATTAGAATTGCCTTTATTTTGTTATTTTTCTTGTGAATTTAGGACAAATGCATACCACTGTAAAATTACAAGCCATGTTTTAGCAGAGGGAGAGATATTACAACTTAAAAAAAAACACGCTAAATTACTTAATTGAGTCATTATAAAACAAAGTAAAATTTGATGACTACATACCTTATGGATACATCCTAATTATTGAACAAATGATTGGAGTTTTTTTTCTCCTTTATTATGCCCAATATTATCATTTTTAGAGTTGTGAATTTGCAAATGAACATATCATTTCATAACCATATCAACCAACCTCAAAATTGGCATATTTAAAAACATATCCATCACAGATGATAAATGGAATTATGAGTGATAAATTGATGAGGTTGTTTAAAAATTCACTAAAAACAAAAATTACATTCCATACTAAGGAATATAAAGGGTAAACTTTAATGAAACTTATGTTTCTTGCATCTTGAGAATCCTCGTTTAAGCAAGAGATGATCACTATCCCGAGACTCCTTCGAACTATGCCATTGTGAATCTATAACATCAACACTCATGCATGAGGAAGGTGCCCACTTTCGTTGAGGATAACACATATATAATTCATTCTAACTTCGCTAGATGATTTCAAGGGGAATTCATTTTTCCCCAGCCAGTGTATTCAACTAGTCCTCCTAAGAAGACCAATCTAGTGAGGAAGAGATTTGCAACCTCTAAGAAAGATCCTCTGTGTCAAGACTTCATCTATGCAGAAGTAGCATAATATCCCCCATTGTTTTTCCCTCCTATTATTACCCTCTCATTTATCTATTTCTTCTACTCTTCAATGATGTTGTCTCATTATATTTCTCCCTCACACACTCTCTGTCACTCAATTAATCATTATTTATCTCTATATTTTCATATTCCCCACTCTCCTTCCATCAAACCCTCTCATCCACCTCTCCCCTCTCTTCACCCTACTGTTTATCCCTGAGTCTTTATATTTCACTATTTATAACATATTTTTTCCTTTCCTACCCAACTCTCGTTGGCTCTTTCCTTGCCTCTCTCTCTCTCTCACACACACAAACACAAACACACCCCTCTAATTTACAATCATCTCTTTCCCATTTCCCACTCTATCTTTCTATCCCTCTTTCTCTATCCATCCTCCACACTCTACATTCATATATCTCTCTCTCTCCCCTACTTACTCTCACAAACTATTAATCCATATCTCAATATAATCTTATATCCTCTCTCTCCCCTCCTAATCCCCTTCGCTCATTGTTTATTTTTCTATCCTCCCTCTCTCTACTTCCCTCTATATATCATTCTCCCCACCGCCACACTATCTTTCTCTACCCACCACTTTGTCCCCTGCATCCTCTCTATCCCACCCCTTCATCCGTTTATCCATTGATCTCTCTCTCTCTCTCACTTTCTCTCAGTCTCACTCTCCACCACTCCCCTCTCTATCCCCTTTACATCTCTCTCATGTTTAATCCTTTATCTTCTCTCTCCCATCCCTCTCCCTCTCTCTCTCTTTCTCTCTCTCTCTCTCTCTCTCTCTCTCTCTCTCTCTCTCTCTCTCT